>JAQGCM010002680.1:0-10658 GCA_034699705.1 Hymenaphorura dentifera
ATCAAGTAACCAGGTATCTGGTCTGGCAATGCTCGAAAGACCCAAGCTATTATTTAGAGTTTTGTTCATTAATTTATGTGGCTGGTTAGGTTGGCTTGCACATGTGGACATTAATTGTATGGTGCTTAGAATCCCATTTCAAGTTTACTCAAAATAGCTCCGTTGACGACCTGCATTTGCATTGTGAGTGTCACAGTGTCAACTAATGTCCCCTTGAACATGCAACACCTTTGTTTTGGATTAGAAAAACCATAGCTCATCAGACAGTTGGAAAGGAAGAAAATAGATTTGCATTACACTTCCTCATTTACTTTAAACACTCACCTTCCCTTTCACCTTTTTCCGTTGAGAGTTGGACGGGTTTAGATTTTTGATTTGTAGAGTTTACACAAACTCCTGAGTGAGCTGATTCGGTTTTATTCAGATCTATGTGAGTCAAAAAATGAGTCAAATGGGTTTACTCTATTATTCTATTTAGATCAGTGAGATGGGTGACCTGAACTGCTGAACCAAGTAGAGCAATGCACACAAAGGGTTATTATTACAACTTTAAAAAAAAATTTGTTTCACGTTGGACCTTCCGACTCTTTTGATGTTATTTGCATTGAAATATTTCGGGGGGATCTGAAAGTTTTTAATTATGCGTCCCTAATTCTTGTCACACCTTTGGGATGGGATGCGTTTGCTCCTTGCATGCATAATCTACGACTCGCACTCGTAGTCGTAATGAATGAGCGATTATTCACATTTACTAGTCTACTCCATTTCATTGTATCATTTAGAGAAGTGGGAGAATATGGAAGTAAGAGCTAGTGTTCTCCGCGGGTTCGGGTTCTACATTTTGGAACCTAACCTCATTCGGGTTCGGGTCCCTAAATTTGGAGCACTTATGAGCGGCGCATCTGACTATGAAAAATAGCTTACAAAATTCCCAGTAAGTAATTAAGAGCGGCAATTATATAATTTGGTTAGGGGTCACAGGAAATATCATGACACTCGAATTCACCTTTACAGGATAGGAGTATAGGAGGTAAGAGCGTAGTGTACGGGCGAAAGTGTGGTAAGGAAAGTCCAAGTTTGATACTTATGACAAAATATTCTCGCAGTTAATTGGGATTAGAGTTAAATTATATTTAATGGGGGTTTAAAGTTGAGGCGGAATGGCGGAAATTGTGAGATATTTGTATGGCGTGGAACTGGCTTAAGAGTTAAGTCTGAACCCAAGTGCATTGCAATGTTGTAATGAACCTGGGATGTAATGTTGATGTTTTTTATGAGGATTCATGTCCATATCCAAAAGCCCACGCACACGTTGTTCGAACCCGTGCATTCTTACATATATGCAAATGTGGCGGATTTTGCACTTTTGTGAATGACCTCTGTGTTGTTCTTCTTTACTTGGGAAATGCGGACGAGCAATTCAAGTTGTTGACAGAGTTCTTGAATTCCTTCCTTGTATTAACTAACCGCTCATTCAACAATCTACTTCCAGTTTCCACGGGCTAAATCCTAGCAACAATTTGGCCCAACTAGTAAATTCATTTCCTAGCAATTTCCTAGTGCAAAACCAGAAATTTGACTGGGTGGTAGGAATATAACGGATTCCATGCAACGCATCAGCTGAGTTGGATTTAATCAAAATCTAGTCCAATGCAAGGATGGGAGATTCGCGGATGACTTCCGGGGCTGATGACAATAGTTGAGCTTCTGGTCTTTGGGATTTACCTTGTCCCCGACTCTCTTCGTTGCTCTTCTTCCGTGCAGTCGAAAGGTTGGATTTTTTGGATTGTTGCATTCGTTTGGTTTGGTTTGGTTGGGTGGCTGTAAGCCGACGAAGGACTCAAGTTCTGATGTTTTGAACTAAAGTCCAAGACGTACTGATCAACAAGAAGAAGGGGGGATACTTCTCATGAAACTCCACTCATTACTTTTTTCGTGGGCTTCTTCTCCTGCCCATGGGGGTCTCCGTCCTCATCTGACCACTTTGCTTACTAAAACGAATTCTAGCCCATGGAGAAAACTAAGAAGCTTTTCCTGTCCGACTTCAGTTTCTCCTGAAACCTCGACCCGACAGCTGACAGCTCTTCCGAAACCTCCAAAATAATTCTTTCCAATTCCTTGCATTGCCAATATACCCATCATTCAATCAAAACATTCTTCAAAGCAACAACATTGTCACTCGGTCTACCACTGACCTCATCTCACCCTACCAACCAATCATTTCCGCAATCTCAAAGCCCTACCTGGAAACCATGGATCCCAAAATCTTGGACCCGACTGGCCTCTACTGAACTATTCAGCGCCCATACAACCGTAGTTCCAGCGTACTCATCAACTGACTCCAGTACCCTCCAAAGCAACCACAAATCCCTTAGATTCACAGGGAAAACATTTCTGCTGAAAATACAAACCATGGAACCACCGCCAAAGGAATTGGACCCAACCGGTCTCTACTAAAGTCGTCTCCTATGCCCAGTGTCAGCAAACCAAATCGACTTGATTCATTCCCACCGATTCTAGGACAACCTGCTTACCGAAAAAATATATTGCGAAAATGAACTGTTCCCTTCATCAAGAGAAATCGAGGGTAAGTAAAAATAACTCATTCATACTTCCTTACTTCCTAAATTGCAAATAAGTCCATCCACGACCTAAATCGAGAGAGATCTCTTTTTTTGCTAAATGAATTGGCATAACTTTTGCACAGAGCAGAAAGTAGAGTGTGTCCTTTCCTTTCATTTTTTTCAGTCAGACAAAAGTTTTAATAAGTTGCGTGACCTAGAGCCAAATTGTTCTTAAGGAATGAATGAAGTGGGACTACGTAGTAGGGAGTAGGCAAGGCAGCAGAGGCAGTGGAGAGCTAATAGGAAGGAAGGGCCACCGGTTTCACTTTCTTTTGCTCTTTAATTCGTGAGTGAGACGTAGGAAACTAGGCATGCTGTCTTGTGCTGTGTTTGTTGTGTTCCCTTTTGCTTTTCTCAACACTTTATTGCATTGCATATTCTTCATTGTTGCTCGTGTGTCATATCGTGTCGGTCGTGTGCCAGCGCTAGTCAGCTCGAGCTAAGGAATTATTGTCACTTCGTTTGTTATCAGGTGCCAAGTGCAAAGTTGCTTACTTACTAGTCGTTTCCTTTGAACTTTCATTCCGCCGCATCCCTCAGATTAAGTTGAATCGGCTCAGCTCAATTAGAGCACATTGTTGAGGTGGCCCTAATCTTGGCTAATCCTAATCGGATTAAAATTCTTCAAATGCATTCATGAGAGCAGGGCAGGCCCTAGGCCGGCAAGGTACGGCAACGCAACGGTAGGCGTAGGAGAAATTGTATGTTTTTTCATATTTGCATTGCATGCTGAGGACAGATAACTCATGTATCGAATGCGGATATTATGATAAGGCATAATGCTTGTGTGTACGAATGGTGTACACTTTGATGATATTCATATTGAATATAACTTTTTAAAAACTAACTCAATCGCAAGAGCACATGCACTATTTGGATAAGTTTTACACCGACAGACTGACGACTGCATATGAAGCTCTGCAAGAAATGCTGAAGAATTTGCAAAGGCACTGCTACAGTGAAATGAAATGATATACAAGTTGTCCAAAATGAAAAATTCTTCCGGGTTACACCCTATCCCCTACCTTCCATACTACTACTAGTAGTTTGTGCATGATTGACACTTGCTAGTCTAGTCGCATCGGCCACATGATTCCTCTTGGCATTGTTATGACAAGTTGTTCTTTTTATAAGAACTCTTCAACGAAGACAAATATGAGATAAGCATTTGCTGTTGCTCTTACTGACTTCCCGTCTTATGCTTCGCAATACCCGGTAAATGTTGGAGCTCTGACTTGCTGTGAATTTAGGGAACGGTACACATTGCAAAAAACAAAAAATGCTATTTGCAAGTCAACGGACTTCTTTTGGTTGGCCTGGATTTGACTATGATATTGGAATAAGCAGAGGAGTCTTTGGGTATTTGGGTTTATTTCTTTCCGTATATTTCCGGGACTGAGAATACATGCACGACATGAAATTTGACACAATTTGAATCTGAATCCATTAAATTTGAGTCAAGCATTTAGTCAGCGCTTGAAGGAAATTTGTTACATCTGAATTCTAAAAATCTAATGTAAATGAAATGCCGTCATCAATTTTATTTTATGGCAAGGAAGATTTGGAAGTCTTGCAATAGGGAATCGGATCTTTTTTCGACGAATCATATTGTGATTGGCTAAGCTAAAAATATTTTGTAGCTTTCCGATCCGACGAAACACAACTCCATCGAAAAGAAAAGCCTTGCCTACACATTTAATTTTATGAGGGATTCAATGACAACTTCTTTTGTAAATCATGACACTGATACTTGACCTTTCATCGCCTTCTATTTTTTGAGTCGAGTCTTTTATGATATATTGTCCCACAGTCTTGCAGTCCAGCAACAAAAATAGCCAGGAGTGTGATATAAAATCCAATTTTTATTATTGGGTTTTGTGTTTGTGACACTGAGGATTTGAGCATTAGCAGAGTTTGACAAATGGACTAAGGCTCTACTGGAAGGGCAGCACACGTTGTGTAACAATCGCCATCGCCTGGTCTAGGGGTCTTGGTCAAAACAAATCCTAGAGCAGAGGAAGGAGAGAGTACTTTTAGCAATAAAAATAGTTAATGTCATTCAAAGGTTGTTTTTAGGGGACAGGTAGATTTGTATTGTATTGTGATGACTTCATATTGAATCAGTCACGTTGAAAGGAAAAGTAAGTTAGAAATGGAATGTTTTACTATTTACGTTACCTGTGGTTATGGACAGGTCAGGACTCAGGATGAGGGCCAAGAACTTAAGAGTTAGGGACATTTAGAAAGGTAATGTCATTTTATATCCACGACTTGAGCCTCCTTTTCAATTGTTGGCCTTCATCAACTCCACGGCTCTCCGCAGGCTTCAGTCCTCAATCCATTTCAGAACAATGAAACGAAAATAAAAGTGATTACACTAAGTAAGTGCTACTAGCTAGGAACGACTACCTGAGTCCACAGGTGCAGATACTAAGTTAGCCATTTTTTGCTTAAAGAGTACTTTAAAAAATATCAAAGCTATTAAACTACCCAAAACAATTGTCATAATGTAGGTCAATTAATATTTGCAGCATTAGTTGACGTGTTGAACAGAGTAAAATATTCCTAAACTTTTGCTAGAGTTGCTGGATTCATAAATGTCTAGTTCGGATCTCCCATTACATGGCATTGAATTTTGATTAGCCGGAAATGTTTTCGTGTATCCTTAAAAAAATGAGCATTACATATAACCCGGCCCGATTCACCTTAACTAATATTTAATTCATAGAGTGGTCTGAGATTCCTCATACATCAATTGCAACATAATCCGATGAGATCCGATCTATTTATTAGATGTTCTCTCAGGTCCTATTCATAGTTTTGATTGAGATGATAGAAACTTGGAGCAAAAGTTCTACACTATATTTTAATATTCTATTTTTTTTCTTCATTTCCTCCCTGTTGGGTTTTGGTGATAGAACAGCTGTGAGACCTTATTTTTTGCCAAAATTTCAATTGAGTAAGTAAAGGGTTCTTGTGAGACGTTCCGGCACTGACACACCGACACTGACAAAAAATTGTACTAGACTAGCCTAGCCCCAAGCAAGGCTAAGGTGCCTGTGTGACTACCTGAACAGTGATTTAATCATGCTCAAGACTCAACCGATCTTTTTATTGATAAGGAAAAAGGTGCATTAGTTTTTCTCTTGATTTTGTAATGTGTCACCATTTCCAACACTTTCCAGTGCATGTATTTTCTCCACGTGCTCTATAAGAAGATCTCTGGTCTATAAAATTCAAAGGAAGGAAATGGGAAAAAATGTCATGTTTTGATTCTGTCTTTTCCATTTGGTTTTTTCTGCTGGGTTTACCGGAAACCCCTTTCGTTTTTTCCAAACCCTTTTAAATCTTTTTATGTGGGATTAAGAGAGCTGGTGACAAAAAAATGATGGAATTGAAGCGAAAGAGTTTTATGGTGGAATCGAATGGGATTGTGTGGAGGTGGGTTGACATTTTTTCGTGTCCATTCTCTTCAAAATCTTGAATGAGAAAAGCAGGACTCCATGAAGAAGGAAATTCAAAACAAGCTTCACATTTACTTTTCTACCGGCCTTTAGCTGCTATTCAGAGATTTCAAATTTCACAGCATTTTTATGTTGGAATATAACGCAGAATGAATAGAACTTATTGAATGGATTTGTACTTTGTACATTCATACAGTAGTCGTTTTAATTCCGGGTGTTGAGAATTGACCGTTGGAGTTTGAGAAGTTGACCATTCATAGCATTCAGTCTAGGGATGGCAATAATGTACATGAATTTGGTCACCCGGGGGGAAGTCGGAAGTGAAGTAGAATGGACACTTGTACTTGTAGAACATTTAACAAAACCTTGATCTCATCCCGCCGCCGTTTCCTTTCTGTTCATATTTAAAGTTTGGTAGGAAAAAACCTAATTAATTTAATCTCGGAGGAATATAGTAATTTCCCCCTCCAAAATTGGTCTCACCTTCATATCGAATTTGTTGAGCATTCATTATGCCCTGCTCGCATTCTGATTTTTCGCGGAATCTCTTAACCCTCATCAAGACAATCTGTGATGTGTTGACTGTACAGTTGAGTTCATTCCCTTGATATTTGTGTGACATCCTTTAAAGCTTTTACTATTTTCCTTCCTTGTTGAATGATTTGCAAAAAAATAATAGGCCACGAGCGTACATTCGTACATATGGAATACAGCGTTTATGAGATGAGTTCAAAGGTAATGCTTTTAGGAAAACCGCCTTGTTCCGGATTACGTAAGTGTGACATAATAATGAGGAAGTGTACAAATGACTAGGCTATGCAAACTGCAATCCGTTAAAGGGTCGGACGGAACAGAGTTCGAGACGTCGTTGTGACTCTGAAGGAAATGAACTCATTGTTATGATACGAATGACAAAAGAATGAGCACGTTTGCAAGTTTTAGTCATAATTTGCAATTGGAATGCAAACTGATGAATTAAGGTTGACGTGGGTTCTTTTGCTTGTGTCGTGTTGTTGGGTGGAAGAAACAGGTTATGTAATGGTTTTGCATGTCCGAAGAAAGAGTTGGTGTGTTTTGATGAGCATTAAATTTAGCTTGGTCAGACATTGGCCTCGAGTCGTGACCGTTAAAGGCCGATGCACTTTTATTCCAATGCCTGGAGCTAAATTCTAACCCAGTCTTTTCAGACAGCTGATTTACCTGTCCATCCATCCATCCACCCTTCCTTTCCTTAACCCTTTCTTCTTCCCACTTCCCATCTATCCCTTTCAATTTTTACTCTTCGCAAATTCCATTCACACTTTTTTGCACTCACCTCAACAATGAGTGATGACGACTCGAAGGAAATTCTTGAATAACAACTACGATACTGACCCTTTTCTTCTTCAATTTATTGGCTTAGGCCAAATAATTGCATAAATTAAGTACCGTCACTCATTCATTTTTTTCATTAGTCATCCAGAGTCTAACGGTGTTCCGCTACTTTCTGTCGTTGGAAAGTTTGACGCGAGCATGTAGCATGTGCAAATAAATTGGCAATGAATCTGATGACATGGCCGGATTTCTATTTGAGGTTAGGATGGGAGTGTATTGTATTGCGTTGAAAAGGAGTAAGTAGGACGAGAATTTCAATTTCAGAGAACTAGCGGAATCCTTACCTTCCCCATTTAATTTTCACTTCAACTTTCCCCATTGCATTCAGGCTTCTCAGACTCTGGTTCCTTTACAGTTGGATTGATTACATGACTCGACCAAAGAATCTGTGTTTTTATAATGTACTTGGACTTAACTTTGAGAGGCAAGAGAAGGGGAAGATGTGTGTTTTAGTGGAGTTGAATTAAATCGGATGGTCAGGAAGAGTGTATTTGGAATTTGGAGAACAAGTGGATAATAGAATGAGAGACGCAACCTGCATTTATAATATTTAGAAACAGTTATGTTTGTTCTCATCTGAAATTCATGGGAAGATAGGAGTAAGGAAAGAATTCTTGAAGCGGAGGTAGGTCTTCTGGGTGATTCATTGGCGATGATGATCACAACTTCAACTTCCACAGAGGCTCGCTCGCCTTAAGCCGTCATTCGATAATCATGATAATAACGTCGCCGTGTGTAAAAGAGAACGGGATCTCTCAAACTGTCCAAGCTCTCCAAACCCACTCCTAGGACAAATAAAACAAGGAAAAGGATTTTTTTTTGTGTCTTGTCTCCTTCCTCCTCAAACAGTACAAGCGCCCGCAGCATCGTTGCTACTTCTTCCAATGTAGTCGAAGGAATTCAATACGGTTCTTCTTCCTAAAGTTGAACCAGCTTTCGTTGTCCCCATTTTATGCACTTGAGTATGCATTTCATTACTATGAACTTCCCTCCTCAGATCTTCCCAAAGGAAGAGATAGTACAAACAATCTACGTCGATTAACGGTTTTCACCTGAGAAAGGGTTGAGGGTTCAAGAAAGACCTGCTCCAACCTTCGTCATCTCAGTTTTTTTCCACTTTGCCTCAATGTTGCATAGGAAATGAACCCAACCAAATGGTCAGATTAATCATCACAAGTTTTTTTACGAAGCCCACAATTACATAAGTCGAAGCCGTAACGCTTTTCCTTGAAACTCCATGTTTGTAACTGAACTGGCTCACTCTTTACGCTATTCAATCGTCAAAGAATTTTAAAGTCACGTTGGCCACGACCTAATTCTGACCAGCTCAGGATTCGGCCTCGGATTTGAGTTAAATGCAGTTGTGAATTTGGATGCAGATTGATTGTCCCGTTTCAGATTTGTGATGTTCAAATTGGTAGAATGTGTTTGTTTATAATTTATTTTTGTCATTTCCAGATGGATAAGGCTCAAGCTTTGACGAGGACGACGGGTCGACAGATTCCATTTAAACCCGGATCTGAACGGACGGATGGACAACAATGAAGAATTTAAAGACGGGAGAGTATGATGTGCTGTGAAGATTCGAAACATATATAGATAGCTTCACCTTTAGGCTAATGGGTTTAATATTTTAAATTAAAGTGGATTAAGTTTAGACCCGTGCCAAATGTTTCAAATACACTGCACTGTGTCACTACTAGATTTGGCAAAATATTTTGTATCTATTGAAAATTATATTTTAATTGTTTTGGTCAGGAATAATCCTAATTATTTTAGTGGATGAGGGACAACGAGCGACTCGTGCGCCTACATGTGTGTACCTAATCATATTCTTAAACTATTTTTTTTGAAGTATCTGATTGTGGAGACGACAATCATCGTGATGCTTTCCAAGACTGAAGAAAAGAAACATGCGATATAAATGATTATAAATTAGAAACAAAATTGCCATAAAATGTAATAGTTTAGATTTGAACCAAGTCATGAGGCAAACGTAATTTAGACGTCCTAACTTGACACTGCATGCCTGAGGTTTAATTCGGATCTAATTAAAGAAGTGTGATCGTATAATTTTAAAAGTGCCATGATGTCCAACTCCGTCGTCGTCCTAACCACAAATTTAATTAGAACACGTGGATTATTCTTGATTGAGTTCAAAAATATTTAGACAGAGAGAAAGAATTGTGAATTTTAAATTGATTAGACAATGAGTAGTAACATGTTGAATTGTTTAGTGAAACTTTAGGATTCAAGTTTGCAGAAATGTGAGATTGGCATGACAGATATCTGATTGTATGTTCGATAAAATATGTGCGTACGTTATTATTTATTGTTTGAATGCTGAAGAGGAAAGTTTTGTTTTCCAATTTATTGTTTAGAAACAAATTATTAGTTATTTTTCTTTTAACAATAAAAACGAAATAATAACTTGTGTAAACAAAATAACTGGCTGGCGTTTCATTTTCGATCGATTGGTTTGGCTACCGTGCCAAAGATGCAATGTGTGCAGGATACTTTGACCTTAAGTCGCTTGAGTCTACTTGAATCTTTTCAAGATTGAGATGAAAACCATTTTAGTTCGCGTATACTGCATTTGTTCATTTAAGAATATTTACATCACAGCAGGTCCATATTTTAAAAAAAAATTAATTTGGCAGTACTACTGATACCAGATTGCAAGTTTCACTCACTATACATCATAATATGACGGAGAGTTGCACTGCAATTCACACTTGCATAACAAGAGATTAGAACCGTTTTAACTTACAAATCGGACGACTCGAATAAAGTTTTGAGACCGAAACTTCACTTCAACGGATCACAACGAGAATTACGATTATTAAAAAGACCAACCTGATCGTCTATTTAGGAGACCATATTCGTCTCGACCTTGTTTTTTACAAAAGAAACGCCAAAGGATGAATTATTTACCATTGAATGGTTCCGTACAACAACAGTTCCTACCAGAACCAAATGACAATTGTTTGCAATGAGATTATCCATAATTCTCAATTTAAAAGTATTTTTCGACTCACAAAGGCAACAACTGAAAGTATTATTAATTTTATTTAATCAATTTTTAAAATTACGAGACAAAAGAGGTTGACACTGGCCAACTACGCATTTGGCCTAACTTAATTTAATTTATCCCATTCACCGTATTAATCTAAACACCCGGACTGAGAAAACCTGC
>JAQGCM010002681.1:0-10657 GCA_034699705.1 Hymenaphorura dentifera
TAGAACGGTTTGAAATTCAAATCTTGAAAATTTCAGCCTAATAGGAATCCAAACTACCCGTTAGTCAAGTACTCTGGAACATTCCCATTGCATTGCTCTGAATGCCCGGAATGCAAAAAAATATCCTCAAAGAAAGTGCGAGCGAGCAGTTCAGTTGAGAGAAACCCCCGCGTCCTCACCTTCGCCTCTATTTTTTTTTACTTGCATAGCATCGCATCGCATTGCATCGCAAGGCATTTATTCATCTTGGTTTTTTTTGAATTTGTGTACATACAGGAGGAGGAGGAATGGCTCCAAGAAGCTCGGCTGAGGCCCTGCGCCGACGCCTAAGGCGCTCACCGGCCGTCTCAGACGACGTGGCTCCCTCACCCCCCACGCCGCCGCCAGAGGACGCCGGCGCCAGTGCTCAGCCCTTCATTGAGAAAGTAGAGCACCCTGCCCCAAGTAAGTTGGGTTGAGAGGCCACGATCGAGGCCAGGCCACCGGTTTCTCTCTGGCCTTGCCAATTTTCCAAGAGCTTTAAAAACCTTTGATTTGTGCCGTGCAGAGTCGCCGCCGATCCAGGACCGGAGACCTAAGACCGACGAGAAGATTGGGACGACGACGGAGAGCACTGTCCAGCCGGTCACCGAGACGTCGTTGGACACCTTCAAGAAGGAGTCGGGAAGGGCTGTGAAGAAGATGGCCGACACGACCGGGATCCCCCCTTGGGGGGTCTACGCCATCCTCATCGGTGAGTGGGCCATGACCTCGTTTGACCTCGGATGACCTCGTTTGACCTCGGATGACCTCATTTGACCTTTTTGGTTTTTTTGGGGGGTTTTTCGCAGTGGTGGCCATCCTGATCCTGACCCTTTGTTTTTGCTGCGTGCGTCGGTGCTTCCGAAAACGGAGGACAAAGGACGGCAAAAAGGGCATGAAGGGAGCCGTTGACCTCAAGTCCGTTCAACTCCTCGGCAACGCTTGCAAGGAAAAGGTTACATTGGCTATCTCACCGGAAGGGCGGGAAAGAACTAACTTTGATTTTTTTTTGAAATTGCGCGCGCGCAGGTTCAACCAGACATGGAGGAGTTGACAGAGAATGCGGAGGACACGGCCGAGGAGGGAGAGAAAGCACCCGAGATCAAGCTGGGGCGGCTGAAGTACAAAGTAAGCATGCAAGGGAGGGAAGGGGAGGAGGAGGAGCCTATTGTTCGGAGGGGGAGGAGCCTAATTTTTTTGTGGGCGTGGTTTTTCAGCTGGAGTACGACTTCAATGCGAACAATTTGTCGGTGACGGTGATTCAGGCAGAGGAGCTGCCGGCCCTGGACATGGGCGGGACGTCGGACCCCTACGTCAAAGTCTACCTTCTCCCAGACAAGAAAAAGAAATTTGAAACCAAGGTTCATCGAAAGACTCTCAACCCAATATTTGAGGAGACATTTATTTTCAAGGTGAGTTGATGTGGGGGCGGGGCATCAAAGAAGGGGCGGGGCATCTAGGAATGGGCGGGGCATCTTTGAAGTGGGCGGGGCTTTTTGAGGAGGCGGTTCTAATCACATGTGTCCTTCCTCCTCTGTAGCAACTTCCATACAGCGACTTGATGAGCAAAACGCTAGTGTTTGCAATCTTTGACTTTGACCGGTTCTCGAAACATGACCAGATCGGCGAAGTCAAGATTCCCTTGTGCCAGATCGACTTGGCCCAGACGATCGAGGACTGGAAGGAGTTGCAGAGCGTCGAGGGAGAAGGTGGTCAGGTACGTGGTGCGGTGCGCCCCCCGAACCCCCACCACCCCTCCCCCCACTACTCTTGAGACCACTAGCCCCCCCCCTTCCCACCAAGCTCCACCCACTGCGGCGGCCAAGCCACGCCCACTTTTTTCAACGGCTGGCGGCTTCCGAATAACGGCTAGGATTTGAGGACTAGGAGGAGGAGTTGAAAAAATAGGAGGAGGAGTTAGGATGGAAGGAGGAGTTGGACGACCAATAGGAGGAGTTAGGAGGAGGAGTTAAGATTAAAAGGAGGAGGAGTTAGGGTGGAAGGAGGCGGGGTTTGAATGAGTTAGGAGGAGGAGTCTGGGCTATGCCACACGTCATGAGGATGAGGATGGGTATGGGTGAGTGCATGCGTTGAATGAGCCTGTTAGGAGCATGACTGATGGATGCTTGGGGAGGGGTTGGACTCAAGGGCCTCAGGGGGAGGAGTCAAAGTCTAGACCTAAGGCGGATAATTCTAGGAATGGGCCTCAGAGGGGAAGTAGCGGGGTTTTTTCTTCAGTTATAGCGGCAGGTGTGGGGTTTTGCAAATTAATGACAATGAAAGGCAGGGAGGGTTTGGCGGGACGGGCGAGGGCGGCGGCCTGAGCGGGAGGATTTGAATTTGAAATCGGATAACTCCGCCCCCGACTCCGCCCAGCCTTCCCGCCAAAACCTAACTTAGTTACTTGAGTTTTAGACTTAGTTTTGTTTTTTTTTTATGAATTTTTATGAATTTTTGGCCATGAAATTATTGAAACTGATTGATTATCTCTTTCTCTCTCTTTTTTTTCAAATTTTCTTCTTGCTGATGGCTTTTGGCCTGTGCGCTTAAATGTTCTCCGCCGCATCCGTTACTGCTCTCAATAACTCAAAAAAAAAAACTATTATCCATCCACAACAATCAAAAACCGAACCGAACCGAACCGAATTTAACCGAAAAATCCATCCATCCAATCAAATGATTACAATTAAAAATTAAATTATGCATGCCATGCCGTGCCGTGCCGAAATGCCAAATTGCCCCCGTCCGTCACACACACACTGCTCTCTCTATCTCTCTCTTCTTGCCTGCCTGCCTACCGACGGACGACTCCTAACAAATTAAATAACAAAAACCAAAAAAAAAAAAACACAATCCCCGGCCTCTCGACGCCCTCGACGACGATGACTGGCGGCCTGTCGTTTCCGGTCGTGGTGGTTTTTTGGGGGTCCTTCCGCGGTCAACCCCCCACACCGATTCCTTCACGTAAGTTTTGACAACTTCTTTTTTTTAAATTCTCTCTCTCTCTCTCCTCTCTTTCTCTCAAGTCTCAGTCTCTCGTCGTCTTTCACTCGAAAAAAAACCATCTCCCTGTGCCTCATTCCTGGTCCCTCAAGTCCCCCCTTCCGTACCCTTTTTTTGTCTCTCTCTCTCTCTCTTGGCTTCTTACCGCTTGTCCCCGCTCCTTTGAAAAACCTTGTCTGCCGCCTCTAGCGCCCTCTCTTTTTGAATCTCCACATTTGCTCTCATTTTGTTGTTCATTACTGCCCTCTAGTTACTCAGTCAGTCAGTCAGTAAGTCAGTCAGTCCGTCAGTCGTACGTAGAGCAACCAGGTAGCCATGCCATGCAACCTACTCAACTCAACCTACTACCATGCATAGTCTTCTAGTCTCAAAGGGCCCCTTAAGCCCTTAAGTCCTCCCAAGTCCTCCTCTCCCGTCCCTAGCTTCTCGTATTTACATCTCTGTTTTTTGGTTGACTAGTGAAAAACCCTCCTCATTTAGTCACTAGTCTCAACGTCGTCGTCCGTCTCGTGTGAGTGAACTTGGGGGGCCTCACCTAGTGAGGCCAGACCTTCCTTTTTTCTCGGCACCACTCTGTGCCGTGTGCCTCTCCCTTGCCCCGCGAGAGGCCAAAGTGGATCTTTTTTCCCTAAGGTAAAGATCCCAGCAAAGGCCTCACTAGGCCTCAAGTGCACTCACACATTATATTAAATGGTTTTTTTTTTTTACATAATTTGATTGTACAATTTGTTGGTTTTTTGTTGGCGCCAACGGCTGAAGTCTAGCTGTTTTAGAGTGTAGCTGTAGCTTAGTTTTGATTAATTCTCCTTAGAATTAAAAAAAATTAGATGAATGGTTTTGAGTTGATTTGTTGAAACTAGCGTGGAGCAGCTGAGCGAGTGTTTGTCGTGTGTGCGATGTACAATGTGCCCCTTGTACTGACTTAAGGAGTAGTCGAGTAGTTAGTGGCGCCTCCTAGCGGACGGACGAATGTTGTGTTGGCCGCGGGCGCTCCAAAGAGGCCGCGGACTCGTAGTTTTACTTGTGGTTTTTTACGTGTTGATGACTCGGCTCTAGCCTAGCCTAGCCTAGCTGACTAGTCTCTAGTCCCTAGTTTAGCCGCGAGAGAGAGCTGAAGCTCTAGGCTTGGGTGTCGGTCGTGCATGGCATGGCTTTGTGTACTTAGTCATTGGTGAGTGTCGTCATCACGTGGTCGGTGTCACCCCCACCCCACCCCCTGACCCCCAGCGCCCTCTAACGAGTCGTCTCTGTCACAACCAACCCAAGTGCCTTGTACTTAAAAACTTAGGCTCTAGAAAACTTAAACAAAGTAAAGTAAAGTAGAAAACCAGAGCAGTTTAAAAAAAACCGAGTCGAGTGGAGCGTAGTCGAGTCTCTCCGAGTCAGTCGTTTAATTGTTAGTTAGTCGATTGTTGTCAATTATTCCATGTGTTGAGTCATCCCATTCATTCACTCATTCCCCTCAAACTAACCCACCAACGAGCGCCCTCTCTCGCTCCTTGGCCACCACTCCCCCCAAACTGTATGAATGAAAGAGTGCAGAAGACCACGTGGCGGTCACGTGGTGGGGCCACGTGGTGGACCACGTGGTAGGCCACGTGCGTCCTTCTCATCCGCCCCCATTTGTTTTTTGATGCCGTTGACAGGATAACAAGCTCGGGGACATTTGCTTCTCTCTCCGCTACGTGCCCACTGCCGGCAAACTCACGGTTGTCATTCTAGAGGCCAAGAACTTGAAGAAGATGGACGTGGGTGGGCTCTCAGGTCAGTCAGTCACGCCCCCTCTCACCAAGCCCCGCCCAAAACTAACCCTCTGACCTTTGACCTCTTGCAGATCCTTACGTAAAGATTGCGCTGATGCAGAACGGTAAACGCTTAAAGAAGAAGAAGACGAGCATCAAGAAGTGCACGCTGAACCCTTACTACAACGAGTCATTCACCTTTGAGGTTCCATTCGAGCAAATTCAGGTGAGTCCGCCGCCGAAAAACCATGCAGCGGCCCCCTTGGGTCCTTCGCTTCTTTTGGGAGGCCTAGGACTCGGACATTGGTTTCTTGTTCAGTATGAAGGCTTATGGATTAGGGATGTGAAACCTAGGCCTCCAAACGTACACATGCAGTTTTGGCTACAACTACGGAGGCCTAGTAGATTGGTTTTTTCTTATTCCAAAAAACGGGCCTCATTAAAATGGTTTTTTTCTTACTGTGTCTGCCGTACAGAAAGTGAATTTGGTGGTGACGGTGGTGGACTATGATCGGATCGGGACGTCGGAGCCGATCGGGAAGGTGGTGCTGGGGTGCAATGCGAGCGGGACGGAGCTGCGCCATTGGTCAGACATGCTCGCCTCTCCGCGAAGACCGATTGCTCAGTGGCACACACTGAAGGAGCCTGACGACGAGAAGAAGGACTAAAAAAAAACCGACGCACGCGCATGCGCAACCAAACTATACGCCGCCGCAGCCGCTAAATAGGACAACTTACACAAATTCATTACAACACTCAAGAAGTGAAGCCGAAAAAAAACCCACTTGCAGTCGCCGCATTCATGCAAATCCGACGACTCAGCCGTCATTATCATCTCATCTCATCTTCCTTCTAGTCTAGGTCTACTTTGCGTCAGTCAGACTCTATCCCTCTGCCCCCTTTTGAGGCCGGGAGCTGGTTGGAGCTCATGCTCCGCCCCTCCCACTCGGCGCCCAATCGCAAGCGTGCACGTGCACACTGAGCAGCCATCACGTGTCACGGCCACGAGTGCCGCGCCCAGAAAAGACCGAAGGGGAGGAGCAAAATGTTGTTAGTGGCCACGCCTAGTGGGAGGAGCGAAGCGGTCGCACTGGGCCCCGTGTCACCGTACAATAATACATGTAAAAAAAAATTAATTTTTGTGTTCGAATTAAGAATTGAAGGAATGTCCATATCTGGGTTAGTGGGAGGGGCCTGTCTAGCCTCTAGCCCTCCACTCAACGTGCGTCTCCTGTACACACGCGTACTGTACACACGTGTAAAGACTTGTCTGCTAAAACTAGTCACTAGGTGGCGCTAGTGCTGCTTCCGTGTTCGCTGGGCTCCTCCCCCTTTGCATTTTCTGCATTAGTAGTTACGTACTCACAACGTATTGAAATTGTTGTTCTCGTCTGCTCTGGTCTCCCGTGTCTTATATATTCTACGACCATGCTGTTATGCTATTTCGCCGAGCTCCGCCCTCCTTGTACATTTCAGAGGGAGGGGCCATCTCTTTTTGTTCGCGGCTCCTCTCCTCTAGAGGGCGGAGCCGTCTCATCGGGGGGGGGGGCGTATGTCAGCGACCCAGGCTCCACCTAGACAGAATTCAACCCAATCAATCAATCGAAACGAACACAATCAAATCAAATCAATTCCCCTGCTGCTGCTGCTGCTCTTCATTGATTAATTAATTAACTAACTAATTAACTAATTAATTAGTTATTAATTACTCTTCACGCATTATTAATTAATTACTATTATTATGATCAATTAATCAATTATTAGTCAAATTAAAAAATATATACAAATATATATGTGTGTATATATTATATTAACACTGAGCTATGAGTGTATGTGACTGTGCTCGTCGTCTTTTCTTGTCTATCTAGTCCATTCGTTGTCTGTTACAAGTCTGCCACGTGGTCGACCACGTGGTCGAGGCATGGCAGGGGTGGGTGAAAGTCTTGAGTGGAGTGGGCGTGGCGTGAAAGGGAGGAGTGTGGGCGTGGTCAGAGTAACTCGAGATTCTCACGCTCCCCCGACTCTGGGGGGACACTCCACAAGACATAGCCTATTATTAATGTACGTACGTAGTAGTTTGTAGTAGTCGGTGAGCGATATTAATTACTAATTAAGTTAGTTAATTAAGTCATGATGTTAGTTAATTAGTCTGTTAATTAATTAGTCGACGTAACTAACTAATTAACTAAAACCAAAACTAACTAATCAAGCAAGTGCTGAGGAACTAACCAATCAAACAACCAATCAAATCAAATCACGCCGTTATGATACGTAGCCCTCCTCAGGTGGGTGCTGAGTGAGACGGGGCGAGTGCGTAGGGTGGTGCTGGAGGAGGAGGGCGTGGGCAGAGAGGGGGAGGGCCATTATTCTCCACGTGGTGTTTCGCGGGCGTGGCCAGCCACGTGGCCCATAGGATTTACTTGCTAGACTACTAGAGAGTGTCGTCGTGCCGTGCCGTGGTCACGTGTTGTTCATCTATGTTCAACGTATTAGTCGATAATAAAAAAGGGAGGCTGCGGCTTGGCAGCCTTGGAGACCGCACGCCCTGGCCGAGGCTTTGGCCGAGGGTTCGAACCCTCCCGTCGTCCTTCCAACAACCACAAAGTTCATATGTATGTATCCATAGCGACAGACATCATTTTTTATCTTTGTTCTCTTTTTCATAGTTTGAATAATATTTAGGTTTCGTCGTTCAAGTCTAGAGTGGGAGGGGTGCGAGTGAGCAAGCAAATGTTGTTGATCTCTAAGCGGGGGGAGGGGGGAGGAGCAAAAGGGTGAGGGGCGCGTCGTAGTCGTAGTCAGCGTGCATGCGTGTGTGTGAAATGAAACATAGTAGGTGGTAGATGACACTGTAGAAGGAGGGGCACGTGGTCCTTGATTAAATTGTGAGCTGGGAGGGGCATTCAGAAGCCCCCCCCCTCCCCTTTGACCCTTGACCCCGCCCCCCACCCCCCGAGGTCCTTAGCCCCACCTCCCTCCTTACATAGCATTAGCATAGCACATTCGATCTACCTGGTGTACTTTCTTATGTCATGTGATTTGTTAAGAGTTACTACTACTAATTAGTATGGAGTCTGTTCTTGTTGACGCCCTTTTCTCCCCCCCCCCTCTTCCTGCCCCGCCCCCTCTTCTAAATTATTGTTGAACTTTTGGTTACAAAAAAAGGTGGCGTCGTCGTCGTCGTCGTCGTAGTTGCGTGGTGAGTAGAAGAGTGATGATTTCATACGTACTTGCGTGCGTAGCTCGTACGATACGATACGATGATTGGTTTGTGTTGACTAATTAACTAATTAATTAGTTAATTGATTGATTAATTAATTAATTAATTGCTAGAGAAATTTAATTATGTAAGAAGTTATGTGATGAGTGAGAGTGAAGGGTTGGGGCCCCCTTGAAGGGGCCCAACGAAAAATTACTTACTTACTTACTTACTTTACGAATGTTACAGAAGACAGGGTGGGTGGTCGGGCGGGATCTACGACAAATTCCAAGATTTGAATGGAAAGCACAAGAATCAGATATGGGAGGAAAACGTTATATTATGATTAGGACTTGAGCTCTGGCCGGGCGGTGGTAGTGATAGCGGAGAGTGTCGTAGTCTAGTCTTCTAGTTGTCTAGTCAAGGTCAGAGGTCAGAGGTCAAGGGCAGATGCAAGGGATGAGTGCTAGGGGAGGGAGGAACGAGGTCAGGTCACGTGAGTCACATTATGTTGTGTGCGTGCGAAAAATTGCGCCGACTATTAAACATTACACATATTAAATTAATAAAAGTGCTACAGATTAAAATCGACGCTTAGTGGTTTGTTTGTGTGTCTTTTTATTAGGGAGTTGGCGCAACTGGACGTAAAACTAAAGCGTAAGACGTAAACGCTAGTGCGCCTATGACTCATCATGGTATTTATCATCGCGTTCTACGTCTACGTTTTATTTTTACGTCAGGTTGACCCCAACTCCCTGCTAGTCACTCGTCAAAAAATTAAATAATGGAATTTCATGCGCGTCAAAGATTTTGGGACGACCACAATGCAAGTTGTACATGCACAGGGTGTTCCAAAAGTAAAGTAGTATTTCATAGCGCAGGACAACTCTTGTTGAATTTTCGAGGTCAACCGAGTCAAATGTTTGAATAGGGAGTTGGGGCAGCATGACGTAAACCTAAAACTAAAGACGTAAAACGTAAAAATAACATTAAGAGTGTAGGCAAAAATAAAGTTTACGTCTTAGGTTTTAGTTTTACGTCAAGTTGCCCCAACTCCCTAATATTCTGCTACTTTCCTCTGCCCTGTGCCTGCGAGCGAACCTTGCACTCCTCCCACACTTATGTGTGCGAAATGTAGGAATGAAGTGAAGTGAAGTGTTCACTTGTTAACATTAAATGCTTTTTTTTATGACAACGGGTTAAGTATCGGGTGGATATTAAAATTCAGCACTAATAAACTAAACCAATTAGTGTTTTAGTATTTTGCTCTTTTACTCGACCATTTTATTTATCCAGGCAGGCGGCCGCCAACCAAAGGCCTCAAATTATACTTTGATGGTTTTTTCTTATTTCAGCCATCTGCATCTTACTTAAACTCGAACTGCACTGCCTCCCGCCTTCCTACATTTTCAATTACGTCAGCAGCCCGCGATGGGCTATTTGAGGCCCGAATTCTTTTTGAAATCGTAGTCATTCTTCTGGCCAACAATTTGTCCGCAAGCATTTGTTCCACTGCCCCAACTAATTCCGCTTCCGTCACGTGGTAAGGATGAAACCATAGTCCGAGGCCTGTCTCAAACAACCTCTGCCCATTGTCGCACTGATCGCCAAAAAGTGGGAGGACAAGGAGTGGTTTTCCAAAGTAAAAAGTTTCCGTCAACGTATTGTTTCCACCGTGGGAAATGACCAAGTCTACGAGTGGAATGATGTTGGTTTGTGGTAAATTTTCGGCTCCCCACATATTGTCTGGCAGGTCAAGCTCATCCGCCAACGGACCTAAAATTAAAAATGAGGCCTTATGTTTTTTTTTTTTTGACAAAAAAATCCAGAATCATGTCTCAATTTTTTTCAGCGCGCATACCCTTCGACACAATGAATCTGTTGGGTGATTTGGCCAAAATGGCAATCAACCTCTTCATCATCCCCAAAATGCAACATCCAATTGTGCCCAGCGAGAAGTAGATTAATTTCCCCGGCCCGGTTTTCAACTTTTCGGGGATTTCAAAGCCTTGTTTGGATGAGGACCTGATGAATGCATCGAACCGGTAGAAATTCGGCGGGTTTGGTCGATAGTGCGTGTAGTCCAACTCTTGGGGGTACATGTAAATGTTTGCGAATTTGGAATATTCGAGAAACAGAAACTTGACATTTTTCAAGTCGGGGCCTCCGTTGTCCATTACCCAAGAGTTGAAATCCGTAAAGGTTTCTTGTAGGGCTGTAGCTCGTCGGGTTGAAAATTTTTCCCAGTCAAGCTGATCTCCGTCAATCGGGTAGCCAGAGAGTGGGGGAGGAACGTTTTGAGGGGAGAGTCCGAGTGGGGCCAGAGATACGGACAAAACCCATGGAATTCCTGAAATACCCCAGACAAGAAGGAATGAACAAAAATTGTGCAAGAAAGTGGTCGGATACAGACTTGGGTCAATTACTATTACATTTTGTAATTAATTACAAATTACAATTACAATTACGTAATTGTAATTGTAATTGATTACTTTAAGAAAACGAGGCAAGTAATTGTAATTGATTACTTTACGAAAATGGCACAAGTAATTGTAATTGTAATTTATTACTTTCAGAAAATGAAGCAAGTAATTGTAATTAATTACTGTGCGGTTTTAGTGTAATTGTAATTGAAAATCAACTACAATTTCAATTACATTCACCTCGATGGAAAGTTTCATTGAGTCAAATG
>JAQGCM010002682.1:0-10654 GCA_034699705.1 Hymenaphorura dentifera
AATGCCAATCAAAGTCGTTAATGTTAATATTACATAAGTACATGATTGACTGCGCCTGCAGAAATAATTAATGTAGTCCTACTCAAATTACACATCTTAAAGAAAAAGTGTAATGGTCTCACCTGTGGTACGATAATTTGTTGTATGAACGCATTTCAAAGGTTGACAATTAATGAATTAATTGCCCTACGGATAATTCATTACCGAAATGTTTTCCTTGAATTAATACGAACATAATCAATCTTTCATTTCGGCGTTTGTTGTATTCGTTTGAGATCTTTGGAGGTGTTCATTGAATCGACAAATTAGGATTCCTAGCCCCCGTACATACAAGATACAAGTGTAGTTTTAAGCGAATATGCAAAAGAAATACAACTGTTAATAAAAACTCAAGTTAGAAGCAAGATCTGCCTAAAAACAACCAACGGAGATTGAGCAGAGAAAGTATAGCTGATTTTTGCATTCTAATTTTTAAATTGAGATTAATCGCCAACATAAACCCAAGTTTTCCTAACGCGAAAAAATATCATTCACACGATTGTACAGCAGCTTAGCATTCGGATATAACCTGCTGAGTGTGAGAAAATTAGCCAAAATTGTTTTACAAAATCCAAATGTGTGGAATCTGGTTGAGTTTCAAGAAAAAAATAACGTTCACAGCTGGTAATATGCTAATTCACCGATTAGTGAAAGTTTCGATTAATTAACTACCCAACCAATTCAAAGTTGTCTATCAAGCAGAGAAGGATTTTCCGACAAACCTACAAAACTGTTCCGTATGCTTTTAAATTTGATTTTAACCACCAGTTGGTTTGAAATGAACCCAATGTCCTTTACTCCTGGAATTCTGATGTGACGGATTTAATGAGTGACGAGCGGATGAGCGCTTACAATTGCAGTTAGGAATGCACATCTTACCGTACAATAGAGAGAAATAAATCTTCAAGGATTACACTTGACTCAGACTAAACAAACCAAGCATAATCATCGACTGTAATCATGCATTCTAGCAAGCAAAACTAACTTGCAAAACTGAGAAAGGGTCAATCTCAACATTAACCATTAGATTAGGCACGTGACATTCGTCACAGCGAACATCATCGTAAAAATTCCAATCCTAAATGACACTTTACACGCATGTTACACCTTAAATTCATTGGGCTTCATTCTAAATTGTGCCGACGCAAATAATACACAACCGTCACAAACAACGACTACAATTTTCAAGTCATTTTGTTTTGCATTTCCTTGAACTCACACTGCAAAATTTGGCACGCATCTCTCCCAAAGGGAAACGTGGATTACACGATCCGATTAACTCCATAAAATTACGTGATCTTGGAATTTCTTCTTCATTTGCTTGCTTTCTTTCAAGTTTTGTTATGTCATGTTATGTCGAATCAGAACAGAAAAAAGTGCACCCAGAAACACAAGCATGCATTAGTTGGGCAAGCCACAATATTTTTCGCACTACACAACACAACTTCTTCATTTGCCGCACAAGGTAAGATGGCACATGAATGTTTTCGACAATAATGCTGAGATTGCAAAAAGCATCTGATCACCTAATCGGACAACCGAAAAGAGAAAAATTACATTCTTTAATTTCCCTTTCTTCCCTGCCGAAAACCTCATTTAATCCTTAATAGGCACATAAAAATAATCAGGAAATGGCTCAACAATTTAGGACTTATTTATTGCATACTTACTTTAATAGGATTTTCGATTACAATTGCTGTGCAATTCCAAATTGTAAATGTGATCAACAAATTCTGTAGAATTCATTACCTTCTCCTCTCCGACCAAGAGTTAGCATAATATGTTTGTGAGAATTTTAAATGGCCAATAAGTTCTCCTTTCAGCCAAACAGTCGTTTGTACTGATGAGACTCATCATTGTATGTTAGCCGAGAAAATATCATTGCCGTTCATGCATTTTTGTTGTGTTTTGCTTGCACCAATTTGCAATTAGTTCTTAATAGTGCCCATTCATTAATTTCGCAAGCAATTCAATAGATTCATTAAGGAGGTTTCCACGGACCCACCTTTAGTTTAAGTGTAGTATTTTCTATTCCAACGATTTCAAACTTCAACCCGACACGTTTTGTTAAGGCGAAATTCGTTGCTTTCTGCGTACTATTTTCATGTGCCACTAAACCACGTTGTAAGCACATAGTCTAATGCTAAAAACCAAGTAACTCATTAGGGCCAGTTTTTATTTAACTCTTAAATTAGAGGAGGTCCAATCACCTGGCAAAACATTCACTTTTGTATTGGCACAATGCAATTCCCAATAAGTTAAACCATGGCATCATGAAGACACAATTAGACTCCATAAGCGTCCCAAGTGATCATGCAATTACAATTACACCACAAGAATTTGCAGCTGGCAATGACACATTCGCATTCAATAATTGCATGCCATTTTCAGTACAAGTACAACGAATACAAAAGCAGAAAAAGAAAATTATTTGTTTGGAAATTTTTAAATTAGGCGATGCCGTCTCCTACATATTCAGATTCTAAGAACCAATTGAAATAAATTGTCATCCGATCCAATAGAAAAGTACAAATATCTCTTGATCGTCATTTCTTCGTTCAAAAATCGTGAGGAAGATTATTTTGAGCTTATAATTCGATTTCCATTGCAATGATTTTTCTCATGACCAATATAGCTGCCCGTCATGCTCATGTTGATTTCACACTTTGTAGTGTACGTAGTTAATGCCAATTTAATTCAATTCAATGAGTGGAATAGAAACACACAATATGGGTGATAATACAGCACTGTTTGGTGTGGAATACATTTTCGGCAAACACACACTGTGCGCAACAAACTGAAAAATAACAATTGGCATACAAATAAAATGAGGAGAAATATTCCACTCAGAATCACAAGTAGCTCTTCAAATTGGTTGGCAAATTTTACGGCAAACAATTAAATCAAACATTCACCCTGAGCTAAAGAAAGGAGCACCTGAGAAGCATACTGCGCTAGTGTCATGATAATCTCATTCTGTCTCAACCGATGGGAGATTCTTCTCTAAGATCGTCATGCTGCACTGGAGAACAATACATTTGTGAAATCAGAATCCAGCACCAACATTTTTCCGCACACTGAAGTTTGAGTTCATTTGACCATCTTGTTTAGTAAACAGTTCAACTAAATCAGCATCAGCCAAAGAATCTGTACAGTTCTTGTCAAAGTTTCCTAATTTTTATGATTTTATGAAAATCGAATTTGATTCAGAGTTTGGCTGGCTGGAAACATTTAAGGAAATGGTCTGATTTCCGATTTGGCAAGATGAGTAGAGTTCAAACTCTGGTCCAAAATATTTTGAGACAATATTTCGTATAGCTTTTACTTAGTTCCGCAAATTCAGAATACATTTGTAAACTATGTTGCTAAATCTTATCATCCTTGGCTGCTAGCTCGAGGAATTTTATCTCGACTACTCCATTCGAGCCTGTAGCATCTTCATTTTCCAAGTACTAACTACTCGGGTAAAAATACTCAACGAGAGATTCAGAGACACGATTTCTTGACGTGGCGTTCATTATGTTTCGAGATACATTGTTGAATAGGAATGAAGATGAAGGCTAGTTATTCTCTTAACCCAGATGCGAAGTGCTCTTAACCACATATCTATTTCTCACCAGACAGACGAGGGAAAAAACTTTTCAACTTGACTTATATTTACAATATTTCCTATTCACATATTTTTTTTCTTTCTCGTCACTCATTCATAAAAAGACTTGAGATAAGACACGAATAAGACACGATTCGTTGCTCTTTCTCCAACATCAATTCTCACCGGCATAACTAACGATATTGTTGAATACGCAACTTCATTATTAGGCTTCTCATACATAAGCGCACCGTTGCAAACGAAAATTGAGTTGTTTCAATTCAACAAATTTATTTATACCTAACAAGAAAGAAATTAAATGTACAGAACGTCCATGTCAATGCAATCCCAACTTAGCTTTCACTTTAAAGAATAAGGAAAAACCATTTCAAATTTCTGAGAATCAAATGTTAACAATTCTTCGGCCCAGTGAGACTCCGGTCAGAAGTCTCACAGGTTAAATTTTGTGTGATCTCATTAATTTATCCTGGTTGATGAAATGTAGAGGTGGAAGTAAACTTGTGGCTTTTGATCTTTGCCTGATTGATTCTTCGCGCAATGAATGTATCAGAGTGGTGCCACAACGAAAGCAAAACATGCGGTCACTACGCTTAAAGTACGCTCAGAATCAGAATTCAGATTTGTGAAACTAAAAGTTCACATAAGCAAGCATCCAAAGTGTCCATCTCGGTCGACCAAAGACTTTGAATGTCAGCTGCTTTAATTTTAACACTCAAAAGAATTTATGATATACCACCGTAGCAGTGAAAGTCAAAAATGCACATGTCAACTAAATCATTGAGCTAATCAAACTGACAAATTAACCGCTGGTTTCATCCATTCCCATTTTACAGATCTTGACGCCTTTAAGAGGGTGAAATCGTTTCGACGATACGAATTTACGTGGATAAACGCTCAACAAAAGAAGGCCAGACAAGCATCACGGGCAACCATACATACGCCATATTGGCGACAAAAGAATGAAATGGACGCTTTCTTCCAAATTTGATTATCACACCTATTCAAGAGTGCGCAGGAAAATGCTGGGACGAATAGGATTGACGAAACTACTCGTCATTTTTAGTATCAGCTTATTTTTATTAAGTGGAACTAAAGGTGCGGAAGAAGATTGCCCGTGGTATCAAGATGCAAGAACATCTTCACTAATTAAATCTCATTGCCTTTGTGCTCGAAATCCATCGTCCAACAATCAGCTCAGTGTTCAGTGCCAAGAAGTAGAAGCTTCCCAAATTATTGCCAGCCTTATAGCAAATCGGGCTGGGAACAAGGAACCTCTGGAGCTTCTTTACTTAAATGCAAGCAAATTAACAGACTCAAATGGCCAAATTCCGCCCCGGCTATTCAGAGACATTAAAATGGTTCGTCGTCATATTTTGTTTCAAAATTTTATAATGACTCAAACAATGCAACATCAGTAATTCTTTTTTGCCTGCCGCCATCATTTTGTAATTTTATTTGTTGGACAGGTCAGTTTACAAATCTCCGGCTGTGGAATAAAATCAATTCACCCTGAAGCATTTCGAGGGCAAGAGACAAATTTGAAACATTTGAGTCTCACCATGAATCAATTGAGTGAAATCCCTAAGAACTCCTTAGAGCGACTTCGCCAATTGGGTCTCCTCGATTTGAGCTATAATAAAATCACCAAAATTCCAAATGGTGCTTTCGAGAAACTAAATAAATTGAGCACGCTCAAACTCAATGATAACGATCTTGAATTGGACTCTCACAGCTTCAAAGGACTCGAAAACTCACTAAGGAATCTCAATATGAAAGGTACGTTTTCAATTATTGTACGACAATAATAGCCTGGAGGTAGCGTGAGCGATATTATTCTCTGTCATTATCTCGTTGTTTCGCAAAATGGGGCGACTTTTAAAGCGCGTCTGCACATATTCTCTTAGAACATTTTTGTCCCAATTGTTACCATTCGGAAATGACCTTATCCTCGGAAAAGATTAACAATGGTGAAATTTCTCTCGAAAGATTTTCCAAGTTCCAAGTATTAACTATTTCTTGTTAAAAAAAATCAGTGGTATGGTCTGCCATTTTTTCCGGCCAAAACATTGAGATCGTTGCGAGCTAGATTTTTTCTTTATCTCCTCAGCGCAGCTAATTTGTAGCTATCAACTTGAACCGCAGGCACTGTGGAATGAAAATGAACTTGAGCCATAAATTCCATTGCTCAGATTAGTTCAATTCTCCGTTTGCACGCCATTTGTCCATAAAGAACGTTACATAAACTTTATTTTGATTTGACTTTTACTACCAGGAACCAGAGTAGCCACCATCCCAGAAGCAATTTCAAATTTATCTTCACTAGCGTTTTTGGACTTGGCCCAAAATCGTCTTCGTGACTTGGACTCACAACCATTTCTTCGACTTCACTCTCTCACAGCACTCAATCTTGAGCGAAATCTCCTACAAACTTTGCCCACGTCAGTCTTTGCCGGTGTCAATGATACTCTCAGCTCTCTCAGCCTCCTCAACAATCTCATCACTTATTTCCCTAAAGAGGCACTTCATTCGTTAAAGGAACTTCGGGTTAGTAAATAGAAATCTACATCTAAAAATTGTACTCAGGTTCGGACTCTTCATCAAATCGAGTGGCGACAAAATTTTGTCAAGCTAACCGCTAACCATCAAAGTCAAAAGAAAAAGTCTAAGCTATTCAACGTAAATTGTAAAACAAAGGAATTACAATCAGGACCGTATAACCTCTACGTAAATAGGACCCCACAAATGCAAAGCCTTTCCAACAAATAATTTTGTTTAGTTAATTAGTGGCGAATTCAGAATTCTATTTACACATGGAATGACCAAACACCACGTCAGGTAAAGAGAGGAATGCAATAACGGGCAAAGAAATCAATGAATGAATGAATGGCAATTCAGAGAAATATTCAGCGCGAGTTAATTCTACATCTTGAGTTTTGCAAATATAGTCATAGCCATTAGACTAAGCCGTAAAACAATACTTTGTAAAACTAAACCTGCTTATGTACGGTAAATGAACAGGTGTTAGATCTGGGATTCAATCTTCTAACGGAAATACCATCTGATGCTTTTTTTGGGCTTAATTCTCTCACACTCCTGGCACTTGATGGGAATCCATTGACAACTCTACCGGTCACTACTTTCAAGCGTCTTAATTCCACACTTCGAGGTCTGAGTCTCGGCGGAAGGTTTTTAGCATGCGACTGTCGGATGAAATGGGTTGTGGAATGGATACGTGACTATGATCTTCAAGTGACAAGTCGAGAGAGAAGTCCACAATTTTGCGGAACCCCTTCTCTACTTCGGCAATTTAATTTTTATCAACTTAAAATTGAGGGTAAATAAGACACAATGACCTTGTATGATTTTAACTATTTACTTGTAAGTCATTGTCAGCCGCCTGACTTTTAAGTGACCACATTGCGAAGATAACTCGAAAGTGGGATTTTTAGTCCTTGCTCTGAACAGAGGAATTTCCCTTGAGATTGACACTGATTTTGTCATATTTAATCTAATCAGTTGATCGCAGTGATGAATGAACCAAGTCATGGCATGACGATTGAGTTTTCCTATGTTAAAGCGTACGTACCGTGGTCCATTTATCCACTTAAATTTACTTTTCTTCTGTTCCTGGCAGATTTAAAATGTGAAGGAAACGAGACGACCATTTCTAGTATTTCTTCCTCATCATCAACAACGGTGGACTATGATATTAATCTTTCCTCTGCTGACTTGGCAGTTCTAGGACTCAACTCAGACTTTTTCAGTACAACAAATAACGGCGAAAGTAAAGAAGAAAGTAGAAATGAGAAAAAGACTATAAAGAATCATCAAGGCGATGATTTCGATTTATTGGACTCAGGAGAGCCGCAAGCTTCATCCATCGAAAAAACTCAACAAAGGCATCCAGAAAACTATGAGACAGAAGAAGAAAATGATAGTTCACCATCAGATTCTGACCCTGTGGAAAAGACGGAAAATAAACTGAGCACAACTACAGGAAGGACTCGACTAAATAGCAATAGTGTGACGACCAAGAAAACCCTTCAACCAATTAAACCTTTTGTAAATGCTAATACACGTCCAAAACTGCAACCGAAAATACTAACTTCTACGACCACCAGTATTAGCAGTAGCAGTATGTCTACATCAACTGCTCAAATGACACCTGAAACCGGGAGTGTCCAACCAAAACTCATTCAAGCTCATGGGCGAAAACCAAGTCTGATATCCGATATTGATGACTCAAAAATACCAGTTATTGCCGGAGTTGGTCCTTCCAGAATAACGAGTAGTCCGAACAGCAATACCGGAAGTATAGTCTCGGTTCGAAACACTGGCCCCGTTTCCTCAACTCTACCCTCGACCAGTCTTCCAACCCGCCCGACTCCTCATTCATCAAATTCGCAGATGACTGGGGGATCTGTCCACGGTGGAGTGAGACCCCCTAATTTGATTTTCGCTGACAAGCCAGAAATTCTTCTCAAAGATATCGAAAGACTAGGCGATTCTATCATTTTGCAATGGGATAGCCAAAAACAGACCGGATTTCGAATAATTTACCGACTGTTTGGCGAAGATACGTTCAGACATGGACCACCACTAGCTGCAACTGAGCGAGAATATCAGATTCAGAACATACCTCGCAATGTAAGTAAAGCAGATGAAAACTTGTCTTGCAAATTGCAATAACAAATTTTTAATATTATTGTTTAAATTGGTTTAGGAATGCGTTGTCGTATGTGTGGTTCCTTATGAGGAAATTCTTTACAATGAAATCAACCCGAGTGCTGCAACGATTCCACCAGGAAGTCAGTGTCGTGAAATGAAGCCAATGGCCGCATCAAGTCTCATGAATAACATGGAGAAAATTACAATCGGTGCATGTGCAGCTATTTGTTGCACAGTTATACTGGCGGTTATCATATTTATTGGGGTCACCCGCCGCGCTAAGAATCGTAGGCCGCCGCCGTCTATAATAGCAAAGGTCACCAAACGCCAAACACTTTGTCCGGTTGCAATAAACGAATACCATATTTAATTTTGCTTTCTATTAAAATACAGATTCCTCCTGGTTCTTTCGTCTCACCATCCCCAGGACCGCCCCCAACTATGATCACAAATGGTTCCGCGAATCTGATCAAGGAGTGGGATCAGATGTCTGCCATGTCATCCAGAAGTATTCCAAGGGCACGCGTTTACCATGGGACAATAGATGGACCTCCATTGGGAACTGGGCCGGCACGTACTATTCTTCCAATGTCCCATTCACACACTTCCCATCGCTCAATACCCGCCGATGGCAATGCAACACATCGAAGCTATCTGAGCAACCATCATGCTCATCATAATCATTCAATGCATAGTTATGCAGGAGCAACTCAGCCCCAGCACAATGGTCCTCACAATGGTCACTCGACCACATCAGCAGCTGTCAATACATACTTAAGCAATCAGAGCAGATTGCTACGTGCAAGTATGGGTTCAAGGTCTTCTCAGGATGCTCTCAACAAACAGCTTGGCCCCTCTGCTCAACTTCACAGACATTTTGAACAGAATAAAAGGAGAAGGACTAAACGATTGAGTCAGAGTGACTCTCTAAACACTCTTAGCGGCTATGAAACCCCAGATAATTGGACTGATCATGACCTGGACGTTTATGTGGCCAGAAATGCCACAAGGCATGACTTAGTACAGCTGTAGTGTGTAATTTACTAAATTTGCTAAACTTAAATCCAAAGAAAACTATTTTGTACTTCTGATATTACTCATTTTGCTGAGGTTTTGAAACGCTACGATTAGAAATTAGATAATTTTTGAAATTAACTCACTATAACCTCCTGGTTACGGTATCACCAATGGTTGGGGTCAAATGCCATCAGTATGGAGTTAACTTTATATCAATTGTTATCATAGTCGTTCGAAATAATGAATAATTCAAATACAATATAAGCATAGCAATTAAGCCAAGCAGAGGACGTATGAGTCAAGCTTGGCAAGACGACAAGGTGTTGTTAAGAAAAAATCTACTTCTCGTTAAATCTGTACATATACAAATATTTTGTTACCATTTCATTTCGAAATGTAGGTTTTACCTAATTTTGCACTGGCTCAAACAGCTAGTTTGTTCAGAAGCTACATGTCGATAATGTAAATAAAACTCTATTGTTTCGAACATGATTGTTTGATGGCACGGCTTAACAAATCTCGCAATTACGCACTAATATTTTCAGTACTTTGAAAACCCGATTCGGACCTCTTTTGCAATGAGTAAATCCGGTAATGCGATACGACGAACCACGATAAAGAGGAATCAAGATAGTACTTACCCAGAAATCAGGATGGAATTCTCTAGTCGATACCGCAATTCCAATATAATTTCAGCCCATAAGTGTGCTACTGCCCCGCTAGCTCCAATGTTCGCATGAACGTAAGACAACATTATGGCAAGCCTCCACACTAGACCACCCATCGGCGCAGATTTTACCCCTTGGAGTGCATCCTGTAAATTATTTGATTTTTTTAAAATCGGACTTCCGAGGAACTAAGGCGAAAGTTCGATCGTTAATATTCAGTACAAGGAATAGTACAAGGAACTCCAAAAAATTGATTTAAAAAAACATTTTTCGACACGGTTCACCCATATTTAACAAATACGCTTACCAAAAATGGTTGAAGATGCTCTTTGGAAAACTCAGGCAGTCGTTCAAATCTTACAGGATAAGGATACTGAGAATCGGATGCTGCGTCGGGAAATATGAAAAAAATGATTGCGTCCAGATCATCTTTAGATAGAGGTGGTAAGTCAGTGTATTGGGTTGGTGAAAACAGCAACCGTCGCTGTGCTCGGTTGACATTCTTGATTACACGATTCAAATTTACTGTTGGCAGTGGGCTCCTCTGGGCAATGCGATCAAGTGCTGACATGTATTGATCGTCATCTGGAAAGAGAAAATGACTATGAAATTATCTGAATAAATAAAATCTAAAAAATACTGAAATCAAGAT
>JAQGCM010002683.1:0-10653 GCA_034699705.1 Hymenaphorura dentifera
ACTTACCCGAAGTGGAATTCTGCCCCTTCCCGCCGTAGTACACCAAGCGTAGTGATTTCCGCCCTCAAATTGAGTCTTCATATCTGCGACCAATTTCCCATTGTTTTTGGTCCAAGGGAGGCCGTCGATGACGTCTGCCACGGTTTTTCCACGATTCCAGTTCCAATCCTTGACTTTCATTTGAGCGAAGGGGTTCAGACTCAAAGAATTGTTGACGAGCACCATGGCCTCATCTGGAGGGTCAAACGCACGGCTTCGACTAAAGCGAAAAAATGGCACAAATTATTATAAAAAACCACGGTGGGGGCCTCTTCACTTAGGGGGGGAGTGAAAAGGCAGTCAAAATTAGAAAAAACCCATTAGAAACCTGACGCTTGGCCTCGAAAACTGATTGAAAAAATCAACAACAAAACCCCGGCCTCCCATTTTTCAGATTGAAGAAAATTGACAAAATGTTAAAAAAAAATCGGCCTCCCAATTGTTAGATCGAAAACATTGACAAAACGTTAAAAAAAACCGGCCTCCCTTATGTTAGTTAGATTGAAAACATTGACAAAATGTTAGAAAAAAAACCGGCCTCCCATTTTCTTCAGATTGGAAAAGATCGAAAAAAGTGTAAAAGAAACCGCGGGCCTCCCGGTTTTTTCTCGAGAGGCCACGCCGGAAACTTACGCTGGTTTATAAGGAAGTTCGAGAATGTCCAGAACTTTGCCGTCAACGCGCCGAACTCCGATAGCATTGAGAAAAGTATTGAACTCAGTCTGCCAAGTGCAGGACGCAAGTGGGATACGCGGGTAGTAGAATAAAAATGAGAGACACATTTCACTTCCGGTCGTCGTGATGCCGCCCTGTTCAAAAATTAAAAAAAAACCATTCTGGAATTTCCGGACTCATTTTTTCAAATTTTAGGGTTTTTCTGAGGAGGCCTTACGTAAAGAGGTTTATCGTGTTTGGTCGTGTCGTATTCACAGTAGCTCATGAGCGAATCTCCTGGCATGATCTGCACTGCCGGGTTGATCATCCGAGCTTGCTGGTAGTTGTAGTCGTAGTGTGTGTCCTGAAAAAACCCCGAAAAACCGAAAGGTCAGCAAATACCCGGGTAACAGTTATTTTTAATTCGCAAAACTGACCTGCGCCAACGGCGCCAATTCTCTACCGTCCCGAATGTGTTTTAGAACGACTTTCGTCGCTGCTGTGTGAGCATGGAGAACCGCATGCGTGGCAGTGATGCCTTGGGGAGGAATTGCCTAGAAAATTCAAAAAAACGCCGCCAATTTTTAAAAATGCGGAAAGAAGCACGTGGCGCGCACGTGCTTCTCTAGTTTGGCGCACGCGAACAATCTCGGGTATTTTGAAGTCATTTTTTTAAATATTCAGGGTATTTTTGTTCTATTTCCTAAATGTACCCGGGGATATTGAGCTAACCCTTCAAAAAATTGGAGTATTTTGAGAACCCGGGTATTTCGAGGTAACTTATCAAAAAGCCAGGCTATTTTGATGTCACAGTTTGAAAGGATTTCACCCGCGTACTTTGAGATCATTTTTGAAAAAAACCCTGATATTTTGGGGTCATTTTAAAAAAAAAACCCGGGGATTTTGAGTCAATTCTCAGAAAAGCCGGGTATTTTGAGGTCACTTTTCAAAAAACCTAGGTATTTTGATTTCACTTGTAAGAAAGCCGGGTATTTTGAGATCAATTTTCAAAAACCCGGATATTTTGAGGTCACTTTTTTTAAAAAAATTGGGTATTTTGATTTAACTTTTAAAAAATGCGGGTATTTTGAGGTCACTTTTCAAAAAACCCGAGGATTTTGAAGCACGTTGACCCACCTTCCCAGTGCACTCTGACGTGCAGCCGCCAATCGAAGTGTAGTCCTTCGCATGCGGCGGGATAAATTGAAATCCAGAGAATCGCGACCCGATCCAAAGCATGCCCATGTCGTACTCACGAATTTGGTCAGTGTAATAAGTACGGATACCAGAGCTGTCAGTAACTAGAAGAAGAAAAAAAACCATTCCAGAAAGTCAACGTTAACTGCACGAGGCGTGGCGTGAGGCCCGTGAGGCCTGTGCTGTGGTTTTTTTTTAAACAAACTTACATTCTAAGCCCTCCGGATTATCGTAGTGGACTTCAAACATGAAATAGTTGGCGCCACCGTGAGCTTCTCCGATCGGCAGCCCCATGTTTTCGGGCAACATTTCACCTAGAGGTTTTTCAAAGAGGTCAGTCAATGTTAAAATTCCCGGGTATTTTGAGGTCACAGCTGAAGAAATCCCGGGTACTTTGAGGTCACATTTAAAAAATCCCGGGTATTCTGAGTGAATTCCCCATAAAATCCGGAGTATTTTGATATTATCCTTCTAAAATTCGGGTATTTTGAAGTTATTTCAAAAGAATGCCGCAATGCCGGGTATTTTGACATCCCTTTCATGAAATCCGGGTAATTCTTAGATCAAATTCCAAAAATCACAGGCCTTTTTAGATCATTTTCAAGAAATCCGGGTGTTCATAGGTCATTTCCTAAAAATCCGGAGTGTTCTTAAGTAATTTCTCTAAAATCCCAGGTATTTTGAGGTCAATTTACAAAATACAAGATATTTTGAGGCCATTTTTCAAAATTTCAGGGTTTTTTTTAGATCATTTTCCAAAAATTCGGGGAATTTCGAGATCATTTTTATAAAATCCCACGTATTTTGTGGTCATTTTTATAAAATCACACCGTATTTTGTGGTCATTTCCCAAAAATCTAGGGTATTTCGAGGTAAATTTCCAAAAAAACCGGGTATTTTGAGGTCACATTTCAAACGAGATACGAAGAAGTACCTTCAGCTCCCAGTGTCCAAGCAATTGGCACTGTCCAACAATAGTTGTTCCAATCTGGCGGCATATTCGCAGTGTAGCATGGGACGACTTTGTTCAAATGTTGCTCAAAGATGGCAGCACTGCTAGCTCCTGGCGGCGGGTTACACTCATAGAACAGAAAATGATGGACACGTGCGTAATTTTGCTTCTCGATGATTGGGCGCCACTGTGTGCCGGGGAGCGCGCAAAAATTCAAAAAGTTAGCCATTTCGTAATTGAACACGTGCTTAGGTAACACGTGCTTACGTAACACGTGCTTATGCAACACGCGCGTGCTAACCTTACCCCGATGATTTGATGTTTCGTTTTGAATTCGGGGAACTTGACAATTTTGCACCAATAGGAAGTCGCGGCCGATGGGACTGGATGCTGGAGCAGGAGGGAGCATGTCAAACAATTAAATTTGAAATTGGCGGTAAAATTCAAAATCGGCCGGCGTTAAAATTCAAAATATCCCGCGAAAGCGAAAACTTACGCGATCCATGGTCACGTCCCAAACCATCCCATTGTCGCTCGAGTCCCCGTTGCTCTCATCGTCCGGGTAGACAATTTTAGTGTTCTCGATTTTGAGGTAAACGTTTTTGACCCCGCGTTTTTGGCCGTGGTACGGAGGATTGAATTTGTGATCTTCGGGGTCTTGGTCGCCAAAAGCCCAGATCAATTTGACGGTGTCTTCCTACAAAATTCAGCGGGTACTTCTTCGAAATCGGCGAAGCGGGTATTTTTGAAAGTTTTAAATTTGGCGGGTATTTTAAAAAAATTTGGCGCGAAATTTTAAATATTCGCTCCCAAATGTACTCACTGTTATTTTGTGATCCTGCGCGTCGTCACAAGTGTACCATTTGCGCCGGAACTGAATCGTCGTACCCGCCTCGTTTTGCTCCGCCCCCAAAAGCTCATAGTTGTTCACAGCGTCCTCTAGTGGCGCCGAGTTGCTCACGCCGTATAAATCCTGCAATAGATTCGACAGCATTTAACTTTTTTGACCTTGACCAGGGCTCGAACCCTTGACCTCGACCTTCGCCTACCTTCAAGTGACCTTCGCCGCTCTCGTCCACCCACCCCATGACAATGTCTGCCCCCTTCATGCCGCCATTGGGTGAAAACCCAAGCCCAACCCATCCGCTCGTCGGCGCGCAAATTTCAAAAGTGATCCACTCTGGGTCACCCTTCGTCCATTTGGCATGAAGTCCGGAGTCAAATTGAACGTCGGCGGCCCAGTCCATGTCCGGCAGATTTGCGACGACGGCTCTGCCGCCGCATAGCAGCAGAAAAAACCAAATAAAAACCACGGGGAAAAAATTGAGGCCAGTCGCCATTTCGAGGAACGAACGAATAACGAACGACGCGCTCTGGAAATCGGGTCAGACAGATTTGAGGCGAGGTAAGAATGAGGGGTCCAGATTTGAGGCTTGGGTTTTTATACGAGTGGCGATTTGCGTTCCAATCTTGCGATTCCCGCCCCGTGGCAGTTTTGACACCCGGAAACAGGAAGTTTTTAGGTTTTTGTGTTAACAAAGGAAGTGCCAAATCAAGGATTGGATTTGGACTTGACGTGTTGACAAGGACAACAAGAGGTGTCGAAATTTGCACGAAAAGTGTCATAATTGAACCCTGCCTGGCATTAAATTTTGATAGAAAGTTGTGCAAAAAGTCCGTTCAAAGATTGGTAAATAGCTTGGTTAAAAGGAGTTTTGCGACTATAATTGCAGATTTCCTTCAACGATTTCACACGTGTGGCACAAAAATTTTGCGAATTCTGTTGTTCCGTTTTTTTTTCGGAAAGAGAGATGAGAGGAAGCACATTTCAAAAAGTTAATTTATTGCATCGCTGCGCTGCGCTGCTTGCGCTGCATATTCATGGCCATTTCCTCCAAGTTCGTCAGCAAATTTTGGCAAGCAGCAAATGACAAACAGGAAATCTAAGTTGTTGATGATTTCTAAATACTGGTGGTAAAACTTAGTCAAAGTTTTTTTTCCTGGAAAAGTCGTCATCAAATTTATTTGCAAATTATTATTTAAAAATGTTGATTTCTTTCCAAACGAAAGCAAATGTATTTTTTTGTGAGTTGGAATTGGAATCCGAAATTTTCGAATTATTTTTAAAAACGCAGCGTAGTAGGAACGAAATTTCTGTGCGTTTTTAAATGTTCGAAATGAAATTCAAAATTTGTATTCTCAAAGGTCGGATGTACTAGTAATGAAGTAATGAATTATTATTGAATTATTTAGTCAATTTAAATCAATAATGTTGGATTAAGCGCAGTGCAGTGCAAATGCAAGAACTTTAATTTAATTGAGATTAAAATCTAATTGAGTCAAATTTAATCTCAAATTAAGGGTTGGTACAGCAATTTCTTGTCTTCCTTATAAACCGGCGTAAGTTTCCAGCGTGGCCTCTTTCGGAAAAAAACCCGGGAGGCCCAGTTTTTTTTTTACATTTTTTTCAATCTTTTTTCGAGACGTGGCCTCCTTAAAAAAAATATGGGAGTCCCGAGGTTTTTTTTCATTTCTTTCAATGTGCTTTCGAGGCTGAAATCTCTCCGGCCAAGTTTCCGACGGTTTTTTTCTTCTAAGGTTGACTGGCCTCATTTTATGAACTAAACTCCCTGCCAAGAGACTCCTGTCGTGGTTTCTTTAATCATTTTGGCCAGTTTTTTTGGATTTAGCCCGGATTGGATTGACGTTCAACGGCAAAAAAATTCATTCCGATCGCGTCCATACATACATTTTGTCAAGATTTGTTGAGACCTCGACTCGGTCAATTTTGAATAAATTGAACAAAAGTTGTATATGGAATTAGTTGAGCTTTTGGAAATTTTGTGCATTTTCTTTGTAAAAAAATTAATTCAATCGGAATTTGAAATAATCGGACGTGCGTGGCCGGCATGCTTTCCGAGAACTACTTCGGCTAAGCTAGTTTTGCTGTGTCGAGTTGATAAATAAAAATTCGGGATTTTAGAAGAAGACAAAATGCAAAGATTTATTGATCCAATTTTTATGAGTATCACATTACGAGTAGGAAAACCGGGTATTATAGTACCCGGGTAGTCTGATTCTGAAATGCAGCTGTTAACATGCAAATTATTTCATGAAAGCCAAGGCAGACAGTCAAAGTGGTAGAAGCTGTACCTAAATAGCTAAGCTAGACGTTGATGGATTAACATGATTAGAAATTCAGGATGATCTTAATCCGAAAAAACCGAATTCGGGGAAATGCTTTGGAGTTTTTAAGGTCGACAAATTTCCTTGGGCTCCACGTAGGGAATAAATTCAGGAGGCTTGGTGATGTATTTCTAGACAAATGCAGACAAAAAACCAGGTCAAAGGCGAATTTCAATTTTACCCGCATAATACCCGAATTCGGGTAGTAGCGAGCTAGGTGACTCACCCTAAGTGGGATTCTTTGTCTTCCCGCTGCCGTGCAAAAAGCGTAATGATTTCCCTGCTCAAATTGAGTCTTCATATCTGCGACCAATTTGCCATTGTTTTTTGTCCAAGGGAGGCCGTCGATGACGTCTGCCACGGTTTTTCCACGATTCCAACCCCAATCCTTGACTTTCATTTGAGCGAAGGGGTTCAGGCTCAAAGAATTGTTGACGAGAATTATGGCCTCATCCGGAGGGTCAAAGAGACGATTTCGTCTAAGGAAAAAAAAACCGGCCAAAATGATTAAAGAAACCACGACAGGAGCCTCTTGGCAGGGAGTTTAGTTCATAAAATGAGGCCAGTCCACCTTAGAAGAAAAAAACCGTCGGAAACTTGGCCGGAGAGATTTCAGCCTCGAAAGCACATTGAAAGAAATGAAAAAAAACCTCGGGCCTCCCGCTTTTTTTAAGGAGGAAAGCTGATTGAAAAAAATGTATAAAAAAACCTCGGGACTCCCATATTTTTTTTAAGGAGGCCACGTCTTGAAAAAAGTTTGAAAAAAGTGTAAAAAAAACTGGGCCTCCCGGGTTTTTTTTTCCGAAAGAGGCCATGCCGGAAACTTACGCCGGTTTATAAGGAAGTTCGAGGACGTCCAGAACATTGCCGCCAACACGCCGAATTCCGATGGCATTGAGAAAAGTATTGAACTCAGTCTGCCAAGTGCAGGACGCAAGTGGGATACGCGGGTAGTAGAATAAAAACGAGAGGCACATTTCACTTCCGGTCGTCGTGATGCCGCCCTGTAAATTTTTTCGAAAAAACCACTCTGGAATTTCCCGGCCTCAATTTTTTGAAGGTTTTTCTGAGGAGGCCCAGATGCAGACTTACGTAGAGAGGTTTGTCATGTTTGGTCGTGTCGTATTCGCAATAGGTCATAATCGAATCTCCGGGCAAGATCTTCACTTGCGGGTTGATCATCCGGGCTTGCTGGTAGTTGTAGTCGTAGTGCGTGTCCTGAATAGAAAAAACCACCAAAAATCAGAGAGGCCCGAAAAACCCCATGAGAGGCCTCAAAAACCGTTTCAGAGGGTTTTTCAATTTAACTGACCTGCGCCAACGGGGCCAATTCTCGACCGTCCCGAATGTGCTTCAGAACAACTTTCGTCGCCGCTGTGTGTGCATGCAGGACTGCATGAGTGGCCGTGATGCCCTCGGGCGGAATTGCCTAAAATTTGAGAAAATCGCGCCAAATTTAAAAATGCGCGCGCAAGCACGTGGCAAGCACGTGCTTCTTTTACTTGACATGTGCGCATGCGCACGTTGACCTACCTTCCCAGTGCACTCGGACGTGCAACCGCCGATTGAATTGTAGTCCTTCGCGTGCGGCGGGATAAATTGAAATCCGGAGAATCGCGACCCGAGCCAAAGCATGCCCATGTCGAACTCGCGCACTTGGTCAGTGTAATAAGTACGGATACCAGAACTGTCAAAAACTGTACGCCCAGTGCAAGAAATGAATTAGAAAAAACCGTGAAATTCAATGCTGATTTCTGAGTGAGGCCCGTGAGGCCTGTGCAGTGGTTTTTTTTTAACTTACATTCTAAGCCCTCTGGATTATCATAGTGGACTTCAAACATGAAATAGTTGGCCCCACCGTGAGCTTCTCCGATCGGAAGCCCCATGTTTTCAGGCAACATTTCACCTATGAAGAGATTTCAACAAAGAGGTCAAACTCAAAAAATATGCGGGTATTTTGAGGTCACTGTTCAAAAACTACCGGCTATTTTTGGCTCACTAATTAAAATACCCGGGTATTTTGAGTTCATTTTCAAGAAATCCGGGTATTCTTAGGTTATTTCCCAAAAATAACGAGTATGTTGAAGCGATTTACCCACATTAACAGGTTTTCTGAGGTAATTTCCCTAAAATCTCGCCTGAGGTCATTTACCAAAAGTACCCGGGTATTTTGACGTCATTTTAATAGATCCCGGGTAGTTTGAGTTCATTCCTCAAAAGATGCCCTAGTTATTTTGAGGCTAATTTTCAAAAATTCGCGGGTTTTTTTTCAAAAATTAAATATGTACCTTCAGCTCCTAGTGTCCAAGCAATTGGCACTGCCCAACAATAATTGCTCCAATCTGGCGGCATGTTTGCCGTGTAGCAAGGGACAACTTTGCCCAAATGTTGCTCAAAGATGGCAGCACTGCTTGCACCTGGCGGTGGGTTACACTCATAGAAAAGAAAGTGATGGAGACGTGCATAATTTTGCTTCTCGATGATTGGACGCCACTTTGTGCCGGGGAGGCGCGCGAAAATTCAAAAAGTAAATTAAAAATTTCAAAACGTTTTTGTGACGTATCGTGACAAGTATTGGCGCCTTACCCCAATGATTTGATGTTTCGTTTTGAATTCTGGAAACTTGACGATTTTACAATAATAAGAGGTCGCGGCCGAGGGGACTGGATGCTGGGGGAGCCAAATTTTCAAATTTTAAATGTTTGCGGCAAATTTGAAATTGGCGGTAAATTTCAAAATATCCCGCGAAAGCGAAAACTTACGCGATCCATGGTCACGTCCCAAACCATCCCATTGTCGCTTGACTCACCGGGACTCTCGTCGTCTGGGTAAACAATTTTAGTGTTCTCGATTTTGAGGTAAACGTTTTTGGCCCCGCGTTTTTGGCCGTGGTACGGAGGATTGAATTTTTGATCCTCCGGGTCTTGATCTCCAAACGCCCAGATCAATTTCACGGTGTCGTCCTGCAAAATTTAACAGGCAGAAATGGGCGGGTATTTTGAAAAATTTAGCGGGTATTTTGAAAAATTTGGCTGGAATTTTGAATAACTTGGCGGTGTTTTAAAAATTTGGTGGATATTTTGAAAAATTGGGGGGTATTTTCAAAATTTGGCGGGTATTTTGAAAAATTGGCTGGTATTTTGAAAAATTAGGTGGTATTTTGAAAATTTTGCGGGTATTTTGAAAACATTGTTGGGCATTTTCAAAAATTTGGGGTATTTTTTTAAATATCAGCTCACGGTTATTTTGTGGTCCTGCGCGTCGTCACAAGTGTTCCATTTGCGCCGGAACTGAATCGTCGTTCCCGCCTCGTTTTGCTCCGCCCCCAAAAGCTCGTAGTTGTTCACAGCGTCCTCTAGTGGGGCCGAGTTGCTCACGCCGTATAAATCCTGCAATAGATTCGACAGCAATTAACTTTTTTGACCTTGACCAGGGCTCGAACCCTTGACCTCGACCTTCGCCTACCTTCAAGTGACCTTCGCCGCTCTCGTCCACCCATCCCATGACAATGTCCGCCCCCTTCATGCCGCCATTGGGTGAAAACCCCAGCCCAACCCATCCGCTCGTCGGCGCGCAAATTTCAAAAGTGATCCAGTCTGGGTCACCCTTCGTCCATTTGGCATGAAGTCCTCCGTCAAACTGAACGTCGGCAGACCATTCCTGGTCCGGCAGACTTGCAGAACTGCTACATAATATCACAAAAACACAAATAAAAACCACGGGTGAAAAGTTGAGGCCAGCCATTTCGACAAACCACGCTGCTGCTGGATGTTAGGTAAGAATGAGGGGTCCACACTTGCGGCTTGGGTTTTTATAAGAATGGCGATTTGCGTTGTGAGCAAAAGTGGCTAATTACCCATCCATGCCCGCCGCGTGGTAGTTTTGCCACCGGAAACCGGATGTTCCGGCTTTTGTCTCAACAAAGCCGGAAATGCCAAATCAAGGGTTGCAAGATAAAGTTTGGCGAGTTGACCAGACAGGGACAACAAGAGAGCACAAGGTGTCGGGATTTACGCGGAAAAGGTTCATCATAATTAAATTTGACGCCTGAGACTTGATTGCATGCATGGTGATTGAGATGGCTTGGCTGGAGGTTCTGTTGTGCAAAATTTTTTGCAAAAATGAGTCCGTGAGTTGTCAGATTGTTCATTTAGTACAGAATTTTTGCTAATTCCAGATTTTCCCGACTACTCAATTAGCACGTCAAGCTTTTTGTACTCAAAGTTCGTACTAAAAGGTTCTCTTTGATTTTGTGCTTGCTGAGGGAAAGTGAGGAGGAAGCAAATTTTTAGCTGTTGGCTATTTCCTGCATGCACGCATGCATGTTTGTGAAAAAAAATTATTAGTTTTTTTTCTGAGTCCCACAGAAATGAACCTGGGCCTGAACTATAGACCTGATCTGATCATCCGTCCCGGTCCGTCATAAGAAATCCGGGTAGTACTGAATTCCCCGGGAGTTATGACTGCAAATTCGTTCTTATGAAAAATTAGAAAACCGGAAGAATTCCGAGAGCCAGATTTACCTTGGGTTGGAACAACCAACCCTTGTGTCATCGCCAAAAGCACCGAATGGAATGTGCGGGCGCCCGAATTGTCAAAGAAAATAATATTTTATTTCTCTAAAT
>JAQGCM010002684.1:0-10653 GCA_034699705.1 Hymenaphorura dentifera
AATGCTAAGTTCCAGCAGAAGTTGGTGGAAATGCGCACACCATAATTATGCTTGATTTTAATCAAAGTCGAGAATAAATGGTGAACAAGGACATTCGGATTCCCGCGGTGACATCGTCGGCTGGGCTCTAAGAAACTGATTTCAGTACAGTCATTGTCGTCGTGTCTCAAGAAAGCAGAGAATTAAATTGAGTAAGACTGCGATGCTACAAAACCACAACAGAATGCAGATTGCAGAATGGGTAGCTGCTGTGTTACGTATACGTAGAATTACTACGCGATTTTAGTTGTGTTTAATTGTGAGCACCTGCCCAGCACACATGTCGTGCCGAAATACGACAAAACTTTTCCTCCAAACATAATTAGGCCTAAATTTCAAAAGCACGGCTTTCTGGCCAAGTGCAAAAATCACAAAATCTATCCGACTAACTAATTTCTTCCCTAACCTTGCCCAGCGTGTGCAAAAATGCTTGACCTCACAATCAAAATCAAGTCAAAATTTATCCGTGTCACTCTCAAAAGTGAATTTATTTGTACTTTGCGGGTAGAGAGTACGGTGGAGATACATTTGACTCACCCGCTGCTCGCTCATTAGTTTTTAGCAGTAGAGTCGGCCTCACCACGATGCCCTGACAAACCTGTTTGTTTTTGTTTTCATGAGGGTTCAGGAGGTAAGTCGGCTAGCATTATGCGCGTGGGAGAGTCTGGAACAGATCTGTGGGACGGTTTTGATGACCCAACTTTGCTTGACATCCATACGGAAACCATGATTTTAGAATAATGGGCTTTTGCATAAGAAATTAAATTCTGCATGTATTTTGGACTATACACTTTCCAAGAAATGCCAGGTTGTTGACCACTTCATGAAATTTCAAATTTGTTCGGGGCAAAATCGGAGTTTTTCAACTTTAATTCTTTAAGCCGCGAGGAGGATTATAACCACTCATTTTTACGACAATTGATACAGGGTTTTAATTTTTAATCCAAAAAATTTAACTGTTAAAAAATTGCTTTGGTTGGTATTGTTACCCAAAGCAAAAACCAACAAAACCGTCCCACGGATCTGACCCGGAGCGTCACAAACACTCAAATGCTACCGACTCAGCCCACCACCTGAGCCTGAAAAAAAACACGTCGTCAAAGTATCGTGGATCTCACAAATTAAACCCTAATCGACGATGGATATGGAAAATTTTAACTCGCGCTTTCGACGGAAAAGATTTTAATTAAATGAAGCTGGGATACGAGCTGAAACTGATTGCTTACATCACCAGACCACCACGGCATGCAAGCCCGCCGCCTAACAATTGATTTTCGTGAGAATCAAAATCCAAACTTGTTTGGCTCTCGTCAGGAAAACCACAGTGCAGAATCACACTCTTGTGTAGGATTTGTCATTCCATTTCTTCGCCTTGTCTTGGACGCTAAGTTGCAGCAGAAGCTGGCGGAAATACGACAAAATATTCAGTCGTGCTCACATTAATTTAATTAGGATTAATTTTAATCAAAGTCGAGAATAAATTATGAAAAATGACATACCGATTCCCAAGCAGTCAGCCAGCTTCGGTTAGGCTCTATGAAATCTTTATTTCAGAACAGTCGTTGCGTTCGTGTCACAAAAAGCAGACCAGAAAGGAAGAAAACGTACTTTGCCCTTCAAATTCTGTTTTGTTCAAAAGCCGCAGAGAACGAACATGGAAGCTGGGAATGCGGACGATGGCGGCAACCTAACAGATTCAAATTTCACTGATCAGAATCTGTTCAGATCAGAATGTGTGATTGGTACGAGTTTCTCAGTAGCAGTGTTCTTGCTCGAAGGAGTGGGGATTGCTCTGGTCAGCGTGGTTGGAATAATTGGAAACATTTTGGCCCTAATTGTGCTCACGCGGCCAAGAATGACGACCAGCTCGACTAGCGTCATTCTCACCTTCCTCGCCATTTGGGATTTGGTCTTTGTCAACGCCAACCTATTGTTGCATGGATTACGTGTTTTGTTTGGCTATTTGTGCTTCTGGCACTTTTACGCGGACGTTATTGTTATAGTTTCGTGTTCGTATTTGACTGGAATGTTCTATGCAGGTGAGAAAAATAAAATCATGCTTCCTTAGATTCCGGTTCACATTAGTGCTTCCGAACTTCAAATTCCCACTCGGCATATTTTTTCCTACAATATTTTGGACCCCAATTGTGACAAAATATCATAGTTAGCCTGTCAAAATAATTCCAAAGCTGCTTATCTCTAAAAAGTCAACAGGGTGTGGGTCCTCGTAAAAAGTTAATTTTAGAGCCGATTTTGTAAAAAAAATTAGCAATGCTTTGATGGGCATGGAGTTCGAAATAAAAAAAACGAAATTTGGCACTACATTTAACCCACGAAGATAAACTTTTTAAGAGGACCCTTTGTTGACATTTCGAGGTGCAACTTTGGTGACGTTTTCGACCTACAAATCATCATTTCAACATGCTTATTTTGATGTTTTGTCACTATCGCGGTCCCAAATAATGTAGAAATAGATATGCCAGGTCTGGATGTTTAACTCATGTCACCAGCCTCCCTTGTTAGAACGCCAGTTTCACTTTGTCGTTTCCTTTGTCCTTCATTTCAGCTCAAGTCGGCTCTATTTATTTCACTATTGGAGTGTCAGTGGAGAGATTGATTGTCGTTTATCGTCCACTACTGGCTCGTTCTGTGTGCACCGTTCGAAATGTCTTGCGAGCATCAGTGGCGTTGGCAAGCCTTGTAATTTTATACACTCTCCCGTACTGGTTCAGCTATACATATGATGTTATAGACGAAGAAGATTATAATGGGCCGACTTATGTACTTCGATTCACAAAATTGTTTGAATCGGTCTTCGTATACTATCTGGGCTTCGGTGAAATTCTGGTCGTGCGTTTACTACCCTTCACACTCCTCGTCATCTTCAATCTTCTAATTTACTACAAGGTACGAATGATTAGTTTGTATTTCGTACACATTCAACCAGGGTATTGAATTGGAACCTGAATTTTAATTGGAATCCGAAATTAAGAAATCGGAGTTTGAATTCCTGATAATCCGAATTCAAAAATAATCTAAATCATAATTTTAAAATTTCAATTCATTTAATCCTTCGGAAGTAAAGGTGAGACAAATTCCTTTCCAAATGCGAGAAAAAATACAAGAAAATCGCAGAACTCGACCAATTTTGAATAAATTCAAAACTACAAGAATTTAGTGGAGTTTTTTTTTGAAATTTAATGCATTTTCTAAAAATTAACTAATCTTTGACTAACAATTACTAAAATCGGAATTTTGAAATGATCGTAATAGGAATTCAAATTTTGAATCTGAAAGTGAGGAAAGAATCGGATTCGGAATCCGAATTAATTTTAATCTGATGATTCTTTGCAGGTGCGCCAGGCAAATCGTCAGCGGATGGAGATGACGCAAGGCCAGGGCCGAGGCTCTGACGCCAATGAAACCTCCATCACCAAAATGCTCTTGTGGATTGTTACAATTTCTACAGTTTGCAACTCGGCCAATGCGTATCACACATTAGTCTTTATTTTTGACCTTGAAGACTATAAAATCGATGAGACATTTGCAATAGGTGGACTACTTCTGAATTTGAACTCTGCCGTTAATATTTTTGTCTACTGCTTTGTTGGCACAAAATTCAGACAGAGTTTCCTACAGACATTTTGTTATCGTTCAAACAGAACACCATCACACTCGACTCCAGCAATCGTACTTCCCCAACTTATCAATAACGACGTGCGGAGTCGGAACCAGGATACTGCCGCTGTGGTACTTCCGATTAGTGGACGTGTCGAGGCCATACCAATGCAACAACTTTGTCACACAGCGTCGTAAGATTTGCAACTATAGCCTCCCTGAAAATGAGTTTGGCGCTACTTTATGTACGCACTAAAAATACTTTGGCTTTTGATTTGACAATTATAATCTTACAATTTAGTCATTATTCGGATGAATCGGACCTCGACTACCTACTAAAATATATTTTTGCGAATATCATTTTAATGTAGTTCTCGGCTTGAGTTCAATCTAGAGCGTAGCTGGTTCCGCTGTCTTTCAAACATCACCTGGTTTTGTCATTGGACTAGCATGGCAATTTGTGAAATTGAGTGCGTATTATAATTCTTTAAATAAATATGTCTTTCCGACCCACATTCGTACACCGGAATCATCTGATTTATTTTGACGATTGTGAGGAATTGTTGGCGGTAGTTTTCGCTTAATTTATCGTGAAAATAGTTCGCCGAAATAGTTCTAACCCAACCACAGGGCTGGGCAGCCACCGTTCCGGACACCACAAGGCCGCCTGTGGAAAGTAAACCCGACTGCTCATCTCTGGTCCGGAGAACAAATTCCAGGTCGCGTCAGGTTTAAAAATATTGTTACTGGAGTATTTGAAGCAATATCATTCATTGACTCGTTGGTTGTCGATTTATTTGGAATCTATGCTGTCAAAGAGACTGAATGTTTTTTAATCAATCAAGCGTCAACTCTCATTGTTCTCAACTCTTTTGTATTGACACTACTCAGATTCGATAGTCAAAGTGCAGTGGAGCACAACAAGCACCGACGAATTTCATTGCAGAAATTCTGTGCTGCCAGTTATCTATCAGTGTTTTGTTTTTGAAGTAAACAATTTTTTTGAATTTTCAGTTGCCTCACTTAATCACCTGGGCAGATTCTTTAGGAAATGGAAACAGTAATAAGCATGTCGATTTACTAAATATTCTGAAAAGTCTTAGGTCACGAAGAGCAATGACTCGGAATTTTTTTGAGCCAGATTTGACAAAATATCACGTAGTTCAATTTTGATGTCAATATTATTCTTAACATTAGTGTTTTTGCAAGCCTCCAGTTCACATTGACGACGATGGCAACGAAGGGCTAACCTCAACTATACCCAATTTGATTAATAAATGTTTGGCAGCGGTGTGAAAGTTTTGATGGACTTAGTAGCAGCACGTGCTCCGTGCGATATTTGTGTGCTCATAGTCCTTCCAAGCAAGCTCTTGACCATGCTTCTGATTTCTGATGCCAACGAAACCTCAATCACCAACATGCAGTTTTGCATCCTCACAATTTCTATAGTGTGCAACTCTCTCAGGATTTCAATAAGCTTAATCTCTATATTTGAATTGAATAATGTTTTCGATGAAGAATGCTTGATGACAATAGCTTTACTACTTTTGAATTTAAACTCTGCCGCTGCAATTTTTGTCTAGTGCTTTGTTGGCACCAACTTTAGGCAGACTTTCCAGCAGATATTTTGTATTCGTGGAAATCGTACACCACGACGCTCAGCTCCAGCATTTTTCGTAGCCCCCCAGCACCCACAACATTGTCACACAGCGCAGCTGGATTTGCAACTGCCGGCCTGAAATTGACTTGGAGACAACTAAAAATATTTTGGCCGTACACTTGACAATCATAATTTCTTACGTTAGGGCTGGAAAATATGCAAATTCTCAGAGCTGTTTGTCCAATTATCCGAATCCGTATAATCAAGCCGTGTGCTCTGGTTTCCTGGCTGTTTCGGATTAAACCGTTGAGACATGGTTGGAAAATTCGGACCAATTTTGGAGGTGTCCGACGGCGGTCTTTCGCATTTTGCCGATGAAAACCGTGTTTCAGAACAGATATTGGTGCGAGTTGAATGTGTTCCAAATTGACATCACTCGAATTTCTGAGGTTGATTTATTTAAATAAAGAGAAGAGATGTTCATGACTTAGATTAAAGTATGAGTTTTGTAGTTTCCATAGCTTTAAGAATTTATTGGATCGGATGATCCATTCATTTAATATTTTTCTGTTTCTTGTCGGCGACGAAAGTCTGCCACTTTTCCTTACTTTAGCCATAAAAATTAGTCTCTAGTCTAGGCTAGCGGATGCATCCGCATTCTTGATTTCCTTTGCCTGTGGAGTCTAACTCCAAACCTATCACTCTGACTATCGAGCTCTGTGCAGCAACACAGTCAGTTTCATTCCTCCAACTCACATTTTGTTAGTTACTTATCTGCTACTACTTTCTTGTTGTAAAATAGTGTCTCAATAAAACCCCAAAAAAATTGATATTTGGTTTTCATTATTTTGCAACACGACACAACTACGATCAAACATACACAAGAAGTTTTATTGTGACACGGAGTTCACACGAACACAAGAGATTTAAGTAATATTTTCGAAGGCAACACAAATGTTCGGAGTCATGATTTGATTTGTTTTGATTTATTGGAATAAAGAGAAGAAAGTCAACTATCATTTTGTACGCCGGTAAAAAAAATTAATTTCAATTTTGCTTGCAATTGCATTGCTCTGCACTGTTTAAGGCAACACAAAAACAACAACTCTCTCGACCTGACTACAAAACTAAGGAAGAATTGTCAATTTGAATTGTGTAGCTTTGATAGGTTAACCACATCAATTTCGCGGACACCCAAACATTTTGCAAGCACAAGACACAGTGCTACATTGCATGGCTTACTATGATTGATTTGGGCTTTCCGGGTGGATAGTTATACTGCATGGAATTATTTTAAACACCTGCTAGCTCATTAGTTTTTTCACGTAACATCATCGATGCTGTTGGCATGCGCCATGTAAAGCAATGCGATGCTATTTTTTTGACGGGCTAAAAAGAAACCGTGCGTAGCACGGGTGGATTGCTAGTTACATTTAACCCACGAACTTTTTACGAGGACCCTTTGTTAATATTTTGAGGTGCAACTTTGGAAACGTTTTTGACCTACAAATTATGATTTCAACAGGCTAATTTTTCTGTTTTGTGACTATTGGGGTCCCAAATAATGTAGAAATAGATATGTCAGGTCTGGACAAGAAGCAACATAAAACCCCGAATTTGAAAATGTTCGAGATTCGCCGAACACTCAGCAATTTAAAACTCAAACCTTCAGAAAAAATACCGACTTTCCTCGCAATCGCTTTGGCTGTGATTGGGTGATCTCTCGTAACCATGGCAACTTTGATCCCAGCCTGTTTGCACAGCCTCACAGCCTCCGGAACACCTGGTCTCGGCGGATCAATCATGGAAATCAACCCGACACCCGATTACGCTGAAGTTTTTCCTTGAAGGTCTAAAACCATTTCAAATTAAAAACATTAGCAGTAGTGCAGACATAAACCAGAATTGGTGTACACTTACGAGAGACTGAGTTGGCAAACCTGGCAATCACACTCACTCCACTCAAGACATTTTTCCTAGCTTTGAAACTGCCGGCCTGAAAATGACTTTGAGACAACTAAAAATATTTTGGCAGTACATTTGACAATTATAATTTCTTACGTTAGGGCCGAAAAATATTCGAATTCTCAGAGTTGTTTGTTCAATTATCCTAATGCTTATAATCGGGCCGTGCGATCTGGTTTCCTGGCTGTTTCGGATTAAAAAATTGAGACATTACCTAGTGGTTGGAAACTTCGGACTTATCCTCAAGGTGTCCGACGGCGATCTTCTGGACTTTGCCAATGAAAACCCAGTCTCAGAAAATATCGAGGCCATGTCGATTTGGCATCACTCGCATTTCTGAGGCAAGACAAATAAACGGAGTAATGATTGAATTTGTCTTGATTTATTGGAATAAAGAGAGAAAACGAAACTTAACTATCATTTTCGACGCCGGAAAAAAAATTAATTTCAATTTTACTTGCAATTGCATTCCACTGCACTGTTTATGGCATCACAAAAACAACAACTCTTTCGATCTGACTAAAAAAACTAGCCAAGAAATATAAATTTGAATTGCTGTGCATTGCTAGGTCGCCCTTATCAATTTCTTTTTTTAATGAAATACATATTTTATTCAGTCCAAATAAGCACTGAAATATATACAAATCCAGTAACAAGGATAATAATAGTGAAAGTTAAGCTAATCTTGATTTTGGTTGACACACTGGCGTCAAGGCATGGCGCTGAACAGATCAAATTCGCGGACAGCCAAATATTTTGCAATGGCAAGACAAAGTTCTACGTTGCATAGCTCATTAGTAGGATTGATTTGGACTTGACCGGCAGAGAGTACTGCATAGAATTATTTGACACGTCTGCTAGCCCATTGGTTTTTTTTTTAAATTGGAGTCGGATTCGGATATCGGTCTCACAAATTGAACTCTAATCAACATCTCGTCGCACGTAAAATCCCTACTTGTGCTAAGAACGGCAAACAATTGATTTTCGTGAGAATCAAAACGCAAACTGGCTTGACTGTCACAAACTCACAGCAGAGGCAGACTTCCCACTTACTCTTGGATTTGTCATTGCATTTCAATTCTTTTGCCTTGTCGCTATTGTTAAATTCCGCACAAGTTGACGGAAATGCGATGTATCAAATATCTGGGCATGCACACAATAATTACGCTGAATTCTAATCAAAGTCAAGAATTACGAACAAGGACATTCTGATTCCCGAGGTGACATCGTCAGCTGGGCTGTAAGAAAATATTGATTTCAGTACAGCCATTGTCGTCGTGTCTCAATAAAGCAGAGAATTAAATTGAGTAAGACTGCGATGCTACAAAACCACTGCGGAATGCAAATTGCAGAATGGGTAGCTGCTGTGTTAGGTATACGTAGAATTACTCTGGGATTTTATTTGTGCTTAATTGTGAGCTCCTGTTCTGTACACATGATGTGCCGAAATACGACAAAACTTTTCCTCTAAACATAATTAGGCCTAAATTTCAAAGCTGTGCTAGCGGGCAAAGTGCAAAACTCACAATATCTATCCGATTGACTAATTTCTTCCCTAACATTGCCCAGCGTGTGCAAAAATGCTCCACCTCACATTCACAATCAAGTCAAAATTTACTCGGTGTCACTCTCAAAAGTGAATTTATTTGTACTTTGAGGATGGAGAGTACGGTGGAGATATTCTTGACTCACCCGCTGCTCGCTCATTAGTTTTTAGCATTAGAGTCGGACTCACCACGATGCCTTGACAAAACCTGTTTGTTTTCATGAGCGCTTAGGAGGTAAGTCAGTTAGCGTTATGCGCATGGGACAGTCTGGGACAGATCTGTGGGACGGTTTTGGTAACTACATTATTTGACAACCATACGGATGCTATGATTTGAAAATATCGCGTTTTGGCACAAGAAATGAACTTCTGCATTAAGTTATTGGACAATACACTTTCCTAGAAATGCCAGATTGTTGACAACTTTTATTGGAAAATTCAAATTTGGTTTGGGCAAAATCGGATTTTTCAACTTTATTTCTTTAAGTCGCGAGAAGGATTATAACCATTCGTTTTTACGAGAATTGATGTAGACCTTTTAATGTTTTATCCAAAAAATTTAAGAAAAATGCTTCAGTTGACATTGCCACCCAAAGCAAAAGTCAACAAAACCTCCGACGGATCTGACCCGGAGCGTCACAAACGCTCAAATGCTTACCGACTCAACTCCCGAACAGAGCCCAGAAAAAAATAAAAACAAACACGTCGTCAAAGTATCGTGGGTCTCACCAATTAAACTCTAATCAACAATGGATATTTGGAAAATTTGAACTCGTGCTTTCGACGGAAAATATTTTAATTAAATGAAGCTGGGATACGAGCTGAAACTGATTGCTTACATCACCAGACCACCACGGCAGGCATGCCCGCCGTCGAACAATTGACTTTCGTGAGAATCACAATCCAAACTTGTTTGGTTCTCGTCAGGAAAACCACAGTGCGGACTCCACACTCTTGTGTAGGATTTGTCATTCCATTTCTTCGCCTTGTCTTTGATGCTAAGTTGCAGCAGAAGTTGGCGGAAACAAGACAAAATATTCAGCCGTGCTCACATTAATTAGAGTTAATTTTAATCAAAGTCGAGAATAAATTATGAACAAGGACATTCAGATTCCCGAGGAGTCAGCCAGCTTCGGTTGGGCTCTAAGAAAATTCTTATTTCAGAGCAGTCGTTGTGATCGTGTCACGCGAGCAAACGTAGAAAGCAAGAAAACGTACTTTGCCCTTTAAATTCTGCTTTGTTTAAAATCCCTAATCCCCTGTGAAAGAACATGGAGGCAGGGAATGCGGACGATGGCGGCAACCTAACAGATTTGAAATTCGCTCCTCAGAATGTGTTGAGATCAGGCTGTGAGATTGGAACGAGTAGCTCGGTCACAAAATTCTTAGTCGACGGAGTTGGGTTGGCACTTGTCAGCCTTGTTGGAATAATTGGAAACATCTTGGCTCTAATTGTGCTCACGCGGCCAACAATGAGGACCAGTTCGACCAGCGTCATTCTCATTTTCCTCGCCATTTGTGATTTGGTCTATGTCATCCTCAACCTATTGTTATTTGGATTACTTGTTTTGTTTCGCTATTTGTGCTTCTGGCCGTTGTACGCGGACCTTATTGATGTGGTATTATTCTCGTATTTGTATGGAATGCACAATGCAGGTGAGAAAAATAAAAGTTGTTCTTTTAATTAATTGAACGACATTAAACGAAATGGACACAATACAAAAATAAAATCATGCTTCCGTCGATTCCGTTTCACGTTAGTATTCCGAAGTACAAGTCCCACCGGGCATATTTTTTCTTCTTCAATTTTTGGGACCGTAATTGTGACAAAACATCAAAATTAGCCTGTTAGAATCATAAGTTGTAGGCAGGTCAAAAATATTTC
>JAQGCM010002685.1:0-10648 GCA_034699705.1 Hymenaphorura dentifera
ACAGGTGACATAATTGTTCAGTCAAGACTCTAGCGTATACCCTACTCTGAGAACGAACTTGTGAATTTAAAATTATACGTTCCTAATTATACAGGAAAGACAAGGATTCCAAGTTTCGTTTGATTTTGGTCGAATCACGTATCCATCGATTAGCCCGCTACTACAAGACCAAGAGAGTTTTGGCACCCAACTGGAAGTACGAGTCGAGCACGGCATCTGCTCTCGTGGCTTAAATTCGTACACTAGTTTCATATGTTTCGAGTTTCAAGTCATTTTGTTATTTTTGGCAAGAAGAATCTTAATACAGAGACGATGCAAACACATTACGATTGAGTTTTCAACGTTCAATTTTTTACATCATACGACCCTTAAATTGCAAAATTTTCCTTGTGGTACTCATTTACGCGCGCTGAGTAGATATGCAATTAACGTAAATTCCAAATTTTTATTTATTGCACAAGTTAGTTAAAGCCAAATTACAAAATCACACACATACGTAAATTAGGAATTGAGGCAGTCGATTATGTGAAAAGTTCCAAATATATTGTAGTACATACGTTGTTTTTTTACATTCTCCTCGAAAAAATACATAACAGTCAAAACAATTAAACGACATTAGAGAACAATTTCACGGATTTTTTCCAGAAAGTTCTCTTACTTCAAGTGCACAATTTAGAAATTACAAAATCCAATTATACTGGAAGCTCTGTGAGTTCGTCCAATTCGTAATGGAATTTAATTAGTTGTAGGCTGAGCACATATGTGCCTGAGCATCTCGTGAGATGAAATCGTCTTACTGAACAATTTGAGGATTGCAAACTTCCTATCCTGTACTTGGGACACTTGAGATAAGAACAAAATAAATTGGGATTGTATTCATGAGAGTTGACAATGGGGTAGGCGAAGAAGAGGAAAAGTGTAGAAGAAGTTGAGTGAATTGTGAAGGCGAGTTGAAAGATGAGTTTTCTCATTGATGCAATTTGTAGACACTCAACCGCCTTCCAACTCGTCAATTTTTTATTGGTTCGATAAAATTTTATTTTCAGGTGCTCGGCTTTTCTCTTCAGTTTTCAGTCCCGCCTTTCTCTTTTTATTTCAGTCTTCTGGCAGCCAAAAGCCCGGAAAAGACCAACTCTGCTTTCACTTCACTCACTTTGTGAAACATTTTGTTCATACTTACATCTTTACGTCTTACACGGTTTCACAGCGTGCAAACCTTCCAAACAAAACGCAATGCAATCATATAAAAAAAACTCCACAACGCTACTGACCGACAATTTTTACCAATCATTTCCAATACAACAAAACCAAATTTCAAATATAATACTATTATTTTCAGACATTGTGGTGTTGTCCATCTATCAAATTTATGTGGTATTTTTTTCCTCAGATTTCCGTGCACGCTCGACTACCTTGCAACTTTCACTCTGATATGTTGCCCGCACAGTTCCTTTACGCAATGAAACTTGCAGTTTGTTAGGCAAATATTATAAAAAGAAAGTCTAGTTATTTGGTACGAAGACCTAAACTCGAATTACCAGACCAGTGAAAAACTTTGGTGCTGATTCTCTCAGATTTTCTTTGAGTATTGCCATGCAATTTTTGAATTCTACAATTTCTAGATCTTCTTTTGAGATTTGTATTCTAAGATACCATTAGCCTTTTTAATGGTCAATATGTAAAGAGCATTCCAACTCAAAATAGCCAGTGAAATGGTTGTGCTGTAGAAAGTGGTAAAATTAAGATTTTAGCAAAGGAACCTGAAACAAATGAGCATGGCCAGACGCCAGAGCCCGATCTTCGTTTCGATCCAAATATTGCATTGCACTGCACTGTACTGCAACTTGCGACTTCGAGGCTAAAGGAGAAAATAGATAGATAAAACACGTCTGCATGGGTGCATTCGATGCTTTCACTTGTGGTGAAATTTATCTTCTAAGTTTTGCAGTTTCGTGTAGGTATTTTGCGGTCAAATTAAAAAACATCTTACAACCTTCGACCTTTCCGCAATACTTTCTTTCCAAGGAATTGAAAAGCATGTCCGCCCCTGTCCTGCTAGTTATTGCTAGAAAATCTCAAAAATTATAGATGGTATTTTCCAAAATTGATAATATGTAGTACTAACGTAATAGTAATATTCGAAAGGTTTCTGCAAGGGAATAAGTTTTTATAATTTTGTTTTTTGACGTTTTCTCCAGAAGGAAATCAAACAAAATAAGACTCTTGGCATGTTTGAAACTTTTTTTGCAAATCCTATGCTACCCCACAATGTGCTTTATTACTGACAGCTGTTCATAATCGTAATAGATTTTGTAATATAGTGTAGAATAGAGAGAATGAAGGACAGGGCAAAAAATATTCACTTTCACACTGACAGCTGACAATGCAAATAGTTTTCACTTTCTTCATCGCAGTGGGAGAACCGGGGATTCATGTGAGAAGAAAATGAATTCTGGTGAGTTTCGGTGGTTGTCTTCTTCGTCTATCTCAAAGAGAGAAAGCTAATCAATACATGGCACCTTTCCTTTCTTTGTAGTGAAAGTAGATTTTGACTGATCCTTGACTGGTGGCAACCGTCTCACAATGTTTATTCCAGTAAATAAGGAACGACAGTCCATACGCTAGGCAAGGAAGTCCTGCACAGAAATATTCAGCATTGATTTTATCAAAATTTTCAAAAAGTAGCATGTCTAAATTCTAGTATATTTAAAATCATTTTGCTCATCTGCTTGCAAAAATTGTGTGTGCCAAAGGGGAAAAAAATACTAAACTCTTCACGAATCACGGCTGTGTGCTTGCGTAGTTGAATATTATTAATTAGTTTTTAGATATGAGGAAAGAAAGCATGGGGTCTGCATGGTTATACGAAATCTCAAGGGGACAAACTTTTGACGAAAAGTTGGAATTTCTATCTGAGAGAGGCGAGAACCGTAATTAACATTTTCGGATTGAGGGAACCAAAAGCTTGAAGAAGTTTGGGTTCTTAATTGAAAACGAACTCGTTTAGGGATCTATTGTTTTATTTAATTCTACGCTTAGAAAATACTCTTCACATAACGTTGTGGGTGTGGTATTGCACTATTGCAGTGCGTGGAATGTCTCTGGAGTAAAAATAAAACTCAGAAGACAGTTGGTTGCTCATGAATTGGAAATGATAGAGGATATTATGAAGTTGCTTACCAAGATTCATAACTTTGATGACACGAAAGAAGACGTCTTCGACAACCAAGTTCTGTTTCGGGCGCAAGGTGCAATGGTATTTTATGTATGGGTAACATCCGGTTCTCAAAATGTGATAGTTGTGCCCGTCTTTCACTCCCCAATTGAAGTGTGACTTTCCCCATTGATCATCCACCACAGTACTGTACTTAACAAAGTAGGACGTCCATGGAGGATATTGATTTGCTTCCAAATGACAAGTCAACACCTTCACAAAGAGAATAAAAGCATTTTTTTTACGACACATCGCTTTCGTAATCTGCACAAAGTGTACGGTTGAGATGCTTAGTGAGAAGAGAAACAATGAATTTACTTCTGAGGCAGGAGGTTTAGACGAGAATCGTCCCAATCCAAAATGACGGAAAGTTTTCTCACATTTATTTATAGGTGTGCGTGTTCTCCAAATTAATGCAAGATTGTTTCTCATCAAGCCAAAATATTCTAAAAATGAATACAAAAACGATCACTCGGCTTATGCTTAGAATTCGATTCTTCTTGACTTATCCTTATCCTAAGACTTTTAAAAACCACATTTAATGTTGAAAATGTGCTTAAATTGGCATTAAATATTATTGTCAATGATGCGCACTACAACGTGTTTCTAAAATGTTTTGTTTTTTTGTCCTCGTCCCCGGACGATTATAATCAAACTAAATTATAAATATGTGTATAAATACAATTGTTAGCAATAAGTCAGTAATAATATTTCAATGGGATTGTGATTGTGGACTATTTTGGCTTAATCGAATTCTGATTCAGCGTTACTAAGTTGCCTATTCCATTAGTTTGCAGTTTTTGAAATCTGCATTAATTAGAGAGTAAAGAAGATGTTGTGAACCACGATTCTTAGTATAAAAAATTCGCTTCAAAAGTCTGAATGAATTTTACACTTGTCACATTCACACTTTGGAGCATCATAAGAAACAAAAGTGTCCTGCTTGTGAAAAAGAAACAACCGAATTCGGTTCAGCTAGACCAGACAAAAGCTTAGCTCGAATCTAAACATATCAGCAAATGTGCTCCACCAAATTTAAATGAAATGTTCCTGTAATGCTCTGATTTTATAAAGTTTGGGTTTGGATACCGCGTGCTGTGGCTGTGTAGCACAGTTCCTCAGGAGCTTTTTGTAATATTAGCTAGTTATTATTCTACCGAAACCGAAATGTCCTCCTCAAATTCTCAACTCTAGTGATTTCCATCTAAAAGGTCTTCAGGGAGGGGTTGCTACTGACTATTATGATGCTACTCTTATCTCTGCGGTTCGGCCTTTATTGTTCTGCGAATACTCACAGTTAAAATGTGAAAGTACTTGCACAACAGTCGCAATCGCAAACATCAATTCATAAAGGTTTTGCCATAACTATTTGTACGAGAGTTGTGCACAACTCCCGATAATGGGAATGGGAACTGGGTACGTATTTATTTGAGGATTTCCTTGAATTTGTTCTACAGAATCCATTTGGATTCAGACATAAAGGTTCAAATGCAAAGCAATCATCATTTTGATTAAGATCTGGCGAAGACCATTTCTGGTTGGTATTAAACCTAGCTAACAAATTTTCATCTGGTTATTTCCAAGAATAACAAATTGCAGTAATGTGAAAACGTAACAAATTATTCTAACGATTTGTTCAAGGTGAAATGCATTGGAAACTTTCCGCTGTACATTGCATGGTTTTAATTTCGGTTTAATAAGCTGTAAATTTCCGACGCCTGACTAGACGATAGACGGGCTCAAAGTGCGGAATTATTTTCCCAATGCTCGGCCAAATTCATTTCCCTCAAAAGTGCGCTTTTCTTTGTCGAGAATTCCCAGTTTCTGTACTTCAATCAATTGAGTGAGAGTCTAACCGCGAACCCTCATATTGAGTTTCCATCGAATTCGGAGACAAATGGTTCGGTTCAATGATACTTATTCGTTCTAAAAGTTACTTGGAGCCTACGACGAGCAATCAGAAATGAGAATCAAAGTGACATTCCTGCACGCTGACCCCAGTAGATCAGTTGGTGAAAAACGATGAAAACTGAATCCTCAGAATCCCTAAAAGGGTTTGCGGGCTTCATTCTATTAGAGAATGGAGCTGGAGGAAAACAAATTACAAGGCGCCGTAGATTTAATCTAGCTGAGGACTCGATCAATCAACAAGTAACTTCATGCATCGTCACTTTTACCAACCCGAGACATCAATCTCCATTTAATGCGTCCAGTCTGGAAGTCTTTGCAGAAATCTTACAATGTTCACCCAATACTTGGTCCTCGTCTCATTAGTGAGAATACCGACATTTTAATTATTTCTCAACGTATTTCGTATAACAACATGAATTTAATATAAAGTTAAGATCTGTGTAGATTGTGAAAGATTGTGTGTTGTCTGTGTAGAACAAAAATATTGGGAAGCAGAAACTCTGTTCTTCAATCGTCAATCCAATTCCAAACTTTGATGCAGCCGTCGTCTCCAGCTGATAAGATGAGCCCGTCAATGCGTGGGTTCCATTTGACTCGATTCACATCTGCCTTATGAGCTTTCACCGTACACACAGGTTCAAAAGTATTCTTCTCTCCATCATTCGCAGTCTTGGTTTCTCGAAAAACTCGAATGTGGTCATCACCGCAAGCCGTCAGAATTAAACCGTTTCGCTTGTTCCAAGAAATGTCATAGATTGCTCGGTCGTGGAAACCAGCCAAAGTGCTAACACAAACCCAACCTTTCTCCGACCCATCCGATTTCAACCAAATTTTCACAGTGCGGTCCGCTGAACAAGTGGCGATACGGTTGCCTTTAGTATCGAAGTCAACTCCCCAGACTGTGGACTCATGGCCTTCCAACGTAGTTATGCATGACCAGTCTCCGTCAGCCTGATCATTTTGGTAAAACTTTATTGTGTCGTCGTAGCTGACTGACACCAAAATATCGTCACGTGGATGCCAAACAATCCTCTTGACATCTTGCGTATGAACAGTCAAGACGCTCTCGCACTCCACATCGTAGTCACCATCTGTCGACATCGACCTAAAAACAAATCACAACAGTTAGCGTAAGCCAATGCTCCATGTGCCAATGCTCTGAGTCTGAATCTGTATGTTTTACGACGTAGTACAAAAGGATTTAGTACGATTTTAAAACATTATGTGAATCATTACAATTTAATTTGTTTATAAAAATCTCAATTTTCGCAAGAGCAAAAGCAGAGATGAATTTCGATTTCATTTCAAATGGGATTTCTCTTTAGAAAATAAGCAAATTTTAATAGAGATGAAATATTTGCAGTTTTTACGGTACGGACGTGGGACGTTACGTGTTAAGGCCAGATTGCCTAACGAATTAGGTTTTAGAATCTTATTTTGAAAATAGTAGACCAATAAACCAAAGCACAGTGGTATACCTGTGAAAGAAAATTGCAATCGTTTATTTGCAGGTAACTAATTGTATAATTGGGCAGTGAATAACTTTGAGGTCTGATCGTACCCTGATATTTTCAGAGCTACTTTTTCTAGCTATTAAAGCCAGCTGTCAATGTGCGTAATGTTTGGGAGAGAAAAAATTATATTTGGCTAGAACGATGCAGAAATCTTTTTAACATTACGAAAGTCTTACCAAATCATAACATTCTTGTCTCGACCACAAGTAGCAAAGTATTGTCCGGATGCCGACCAGGCGACACTCTTGACTTCGTTCTCATGTCCTTCAACTGTTGTGACGCATTCATACTTCTTAATTGATTTCTTCTCCCAAATAGAAACCGTCGCATCAAAACTAGCAGCAGCCACAAAATTCCCACATGGTGAGAAAGCGACGTCACGAATTGTTCTTTGATGAGTATCATTTAATTTGGCCACGATAGCCCATCCAACTTTGGAATTGGTTGGTGAAGCAATAAAATTCTTCTTTGCATCCAAGCATGCCCAAATGTTTATAGATTTGTCTTCACCACAGGATGCAAACATATTTCCAGCAGCATTCCAGGCAACGGACCAAACCTTTCCAGTGTGACCTTCTAGTGATTCTACTAATTTCAACATCTTCGCCTGCGCCAACTAAAATGTATTTTTTTCAATTATCTGCAAATATCCAAAAGTACACCCAATTAGAATTTAATGATGAAAGTACCGAGCTACCAATTTAACAATAGTAAGTGAAATTTGTTAGCAACAATGGCAAATAATACCTGGGCGTTCGTACTCAGCCCACAAACTTGAAACTAAAGCCATCCGAGTAACTTCTTGAATCTCATTACAGACTCATTTCGATGCACTTTGAAAATATTCCAGAGTTCTTGATTCCCATTCTCATTTCTCATACCCGGATAATTCTTTGAATTTTTTACTATTCACAATTACAGTTTCGGTAAAGGGACATTAAAGTTAGACTTGTAAGACATACTATTTACCACTAGGATGTATGTTGTCCCGTCCTTGAGACACCACAGAAGGGCGGAGCTAATACGATAAATACAGTACTTTTAATTTAACATTACAGATAATTTAAGAACTTTCGTCAAACACAACCTGTAATTTTCTTGTTCTAAACTGTTGTTGTCTTTCTCTAATCCTCGTCAACTCTTGAATCACGTACACAAACCAAAGTTTCGTGGATACATTAGCTGATCCGGGCAGGTCTATTTCTACCGTTTCGGGTTCGGCTCATTGATCTAGGAGATAATTGCAGCGACTGACGTACAAATTGACTGGAGATTCTACCCAAGAATCCTAAAAGCCCTCATCCAAAATTGACCAACTCTTCCATAATTTCTGAATGAAACTTTGATGGAAGCAAACCCACAATTTCAACAATGACCAAAGCAGGAATTATATCAATTTTCAAAATTTTATAGCCCATACTTTTTGGACACCAGACGAAGAATCAAATTTTTAAGTTGTTAACGATTTTTGTATGTAGTATGTAGTATGCACCTAATGTTAGCCGTCGTCAAGGTATTTTGGTTTACCCAAACCAATCATTCAATCAACAACAATAAAACAAAAAGATTCGTTTTATTTTCGAAATTCTTTGTTTGAAAAATATTCCCCATGCCAACATGCGTTAAATAGTTAACCCGCAAAGACCCCCTCCTCCCCCCCACAAGGGGTAAAATTAAAATTCGGGCTTCTAGGGGCCCTTCGAAATCGCCAAACCTTTCCGTAGAGACCTTATTCGCCAAGATCGGATAAAAACTGTACGAGGAGTAGGCCTTCTAAAAAGCGTTACCCACGGAACGTGCTATCCCGTCGAATAGTAGGGCTTCGCTTCGCTCCGCCCAATTATTTACCACTTTTTGCATACTTTAGACATGCTTATTGCCCTAAATGTTTAAACTGGTAGCTCAAACTACAGCAAGAACAACGATTAGCACAACCAACTACATTTTCACCGGTGGTCTACATACAAATCACGATAATTTGATTTTAATTTCATCAGCGATCATTTCTCTGCTGTTGTCAGTATCTAGAAATCTGGACTAGCCCCTGAAAAGATTTAGGAAGAGAAAGCTGAATTTGAAATTCTATTGCAAGAATTTGTCTTCACCATACTTTCTAAATTTTCACACATTTTGAAATTCTTTTAACATATGAATAAATAATGTGAAAATACACAATGCTACATGGACTGGAAGACCCTAAAATTTGAAGACAAAGATCCAACTCCAAAATTCAAATATAGAATCTTGGAGAATCCCTTTCTGAGATCCTTCATTGAAAAATATAATCTTAAAGTTAATGTCCATAATAGTAATTGATATGATAGCATTAACTGTCTTGACCTTCGCGCCTAGGAACATGGATTCAAAATGCGAAGAATTCATCTAATCGTTATTCTTTTAAATACTCTGTAAAATACGTCAAAATGCCCACAGAATATTGTATTGGGTAGAGCCGTATTGCACTGTTTAGAAAACCTTGTACTCTACTGTACGTATCCTGTGTCAAATTGGTAATCTTTTGTAGAAGACAAAGACTCAATAAAATGGTGGTTCGAAACACAAATTCGACCACCAATTCAAATGATGATAACATTCATTATTATATAAACCCGATCCTGCAGTGAATTCAACTGATTCAACTGCAATAGGATTTAGAGGAAAATATTTGACTGAATTCATATTCCAATAAATACTTTTGTTTAGCAGCCGAATATTTCAATATTTGTACATCAATTGTTCAACTTACGAAAATTCCTTGTAATTAATTTGGACGAAATTGCCTGTAGTCCACTGACCGACTAGATTCCAGAACACCCTCTTGACAGAAAATCGGTTGGACTTTGACAACAATAAATCTTTGAGAAGGAGCAGAAGACGTTTATCGGTGGCAAGATGACAACAAAGAAATTTTAAAAATTAAGGGCTAAGACGACGATCTGATTTCAGAACAATCGGATTAATCGAATGATGGTGATGACATGTGCTTGTAGTCCTTCAATTTAAAAAAGCGACCTTTTATTCTACTTTCCCTCTCGCACTTGCAAAACTCACTCAAAAACATCGCTAAAATTCTTTTACGTTCAGAGAGGTCACTTCGGACGACTCTTCAACTTTCGCAACATTTTCCAAGTTTTCCTGCATGTTTTTTTGACAAACGCAAACTGAAAATTTTCAGCATTAATTCAATAAATTAATAGCAGAGGCAGAGTCGCCAAAATTTAGATTTGGGCTCACTTTATTCAATTATTGTCAACTCATCACCTGGAACTTCGACGGATTAAAAAAGAAGATAAATGGAAAACATACAACGCAATAACCACGCTAACTACAAATTAGCTTAGACCTAATTGGTATAAAACAAAACTGAAAAACAGGCGGAATTACTAATAGCTAAATTACTAAATACAAAGCTGTTCTATACGTGTGACAATTCCGACAATTATTTCAATCCAGATTTCTAGGTTCATTTTAATAAATAATGCATTCAATCTTGTCGTTCAGAATATTAATTGTCCCACTCGCAAACATTTTGACTAAAACTACCACGGAAAAAGGCATTTGCAATCAAATTCTTCTTTGCGTTGCAAAAAAATGTTATATGATGCAGTCCCAGACCCAGAGTCCCACCCAGCTCATTTGCAAATTGTAGAACTAGCACGACAGGACAGTTAGATTCACGGGTTTATTTAAACTATTTCTGAACTGAATTTTTGGTTCGATTCTTGTTTGAAAACGTCTTAGCATATTGCATTGGACTGATGTGATCGTTGTGAGAGCGAGCTAATTTTTTAACATAGTTTCCACAAAAAATATTAGAAAACGCATAACACCTGTACTAGGACTTCGACGGAGCACGATTGGTCAAAGCTCAGATACAGGGTACGAATGAGGCTTGGTCGGAAATAATAAAATGATCAAATGATCATTACAGGGCATGCACGAAACGGAGAACAAATGGGGCGAATGTGAGTTTGTGGTTAGTGATGTGTGGTTGTGTTATTTGTTGATG
>JAQGCM010002686.1:0-10646 GCA_034699705.1 Hymenaphorura dentifera
AACATCCGAATCTTCGGTTTGATCATGCTCACTGCTCACTAGAGCAACCAGTTTAATTGTTAGCCTTCACAAAACGAGCTAACGACTACTAATCAAATTTTCTTATCAAATTTTTTTCCAAACTGAACTTACTACTCACGACACGACACGACTCAGTGTTTTACATAGTCTTCTAGATATTGAAATTGAAGTTGCCACACTACTAGAGAGATTAGATTAGACCTACCCCGTTCACGTTCCTCACATCGCAAACATCGCAATCGCAAATTTTGACTCAAATTACTAAAAAATTTGCAAATTGCAGCAAATAATTGTCTGTAGATTTTAACTGCAGCGTCGGCTTGTAAAGTTAAAGTTTTGTGTGCTAACAGCTAAGCAAGCAGTATTTGGTATCACAGCTTCTTGGGTGGAAATAAGTAACGAGTTCTGTGAGATTTGACAGTTTTAATTAATCGAAGATTGGTAATTGGGATTGAAAGTGACTGACAGACGACTCAGCTAAGTCAGCTTTTGGTTTTGATATTTTGCTCACTCGCCGTATGCATGGCACGACACCTAGACAATCTAATTGAGACACATCGGCAAGACTACAACTCATCAAACTATTAATTAAAACTTGTAAACAAAATTAAGAATCAATCTTCAACCTGTTGAAAAAAAAGTTCAAGTCTTCCTCCGGCTCCGCTCCAGCAGTCATGAAAATGGAGACGCAAATTACAGCCGTGACTCTCAATTGCTGGTAAAAATCATTCGAATTTTTATTTTTTTATGTAAAAGTTGGCCACGAACACGATTGTATTTTCTTTGACAGATTTTCTAAAATAATCCAGATTGTATATTAAGTTTATTTCATATGTACTATTTTAGGGGTATTGCTGGCGGCATTTCAAAAGATCGTGTGGAACGTTTGCAAGCAATAGCAGAGGAGTTGGCAACTGGAGCTTATGATTTTGTGTTCCTTCAAGAAGTTTGGACGACTGAAGATTATGAAAGAATCAAAAAACGAACTCAAGAGAAGCTTCCATACTCACATTATTTCTACAGGTTAGATTAATTTTGCAATATGTTAGATTCCGTCATCGTTATCAAAAATGTTACAACTTTTTATTTTTATTGATTTGGCAATTCAATTAGCGGTGTGATCGGTGCAGGAATCTGTATATTTTCTGTGTCGCCAATCACCAGTGCTTTCTTCCATCAATGGGCTTTGAACGGGTACATGCACAAGGTATGCCTGCGCTTTTACAACTTTGAAATATTTTTACTGAAGTCCATCGATTTTAACCAAATTAAATTGTCATTAGCTTCAGCATGGAGATTGGTTTGGTGGGAAGGGGATTGGAATGGTCCAGGTACTCCACAGAGGTCTTAAGATCAATTTATACACGACACATGTGAGCAAAAAACTACAATTCATAATTGAATATAAAATAGTGTAAGAAATAAATTATTCGACAAAATTTTGAGTTTGACTGATTATGTATTGTTTAGTTGCACGCTGAGTACGACCGTGTAAATGACGAATATTTGGCTCACCGGGTCACACAGGCATTTGACACAGCTCAGTTCATTAAGCTGACTTCTCAGCAGGCTGACGCCGTACTAGTTGGAGGTGACCTCAATACCGAACCAGGAGATATCGCCTATCGTATTATTGTCCACACAGCTCAACTTCGAGACTCCTTTTTTGATGTCGTGAAACCTGTTGGAACGGTAAAATTTAGAAACTTGGATTTTTGAATTGAAATTGTTTTATTTTCTCACAATACCATGATGGGGTTTTGGTATTCATTATTTTACGGAACTGTCTGCATTAACATTTTAGTAGTAAAAATGAAGAAAGCATTTGGAAATTATTTCAAATTATTGTCATTAGGGCGAAGCGTTCGGGTATACATGCGAGACCCCAAGCAATAGTTACTCATCCAAGGCAATCCTGAAGTCTAACCCATTTGGAAAAAGAATTGACTACATTTTGCATCAACCCGGAGAATTGGTTAAGGTAAATTTGATTTAATGGAGCATTTCCCAGACCAGAGATTGATGAGTGTTTTATAATATAGAAGCTTAGTAACTTTGCAGTGGATATTTAATTTTAGATTAACACGATTAGCTGTGATACTTCTTGGCCTAAGCTTGTTCCTGGGAAGGAATTTAGTTATTCTGACCATGAAGCTGTTGTTGCCAAATTGAGAATTGTCAAGTCTGCATCAGGTAAATATATCTTTGCCATCGATTTCATTCAAGGTTTGACCAAATAAATAAAATTATTCAAAATGTTATTTTAGTTGAACCACAGCAGACTCGAACTGCTTCCAAGAAAGAGGCTCTAGAAGAATCTATCGAAATCTGCTCACAAGCGTTGAAGCATCTTTCGACGTCAAAAATGATTTACTTCTTGTTCTCGGTTGTTTGCGGTGTCCTCATTTTTGTTTCTCTCGGCTTAGATTTTCCCGACTCTTTCTACTACATATTGCCAGTCATTCGCACAGCAGTTATGTTCTTATTAGCTTTTGGAATTTTTATGGGTGAGCTTTAGATTTAACAAATGGTATGTAAATTCTTAACATTTTGACAATAATCGATTAATGTGTAGGGTCTATCTGGAATCGTATGGAAGTTCATGGAATTTTGGCAGGAAAGCTTGCGATGGAATTGGAAGTTGGTAAAATCGAAAGTGCTCCAGTCGATTTCCCAGCTAACGGAAGTCAAAACGATAGTTACTTGCACATGGCCGGTGATTGCCGCCCTCATATTACAATGCCACGCTTCCAATAAATTAGTGAAATATTCTTCTTCAATTTTTCGAAATCAACTGGTCAACACACGAGTCAATAATATATCTGTGATTAAAAACTAAATTCGTCCGACCAAGAACACAAAATTCTTCTCGCAGCAGCTGTTGTGAATTTCAGATGTATTAGAAGCGTTGTTACTGTTAATTGTTGTTGTTTCTGTGCTTGCCTAGACCGTCTGATTCCATTAGGTATTCGCAGTACTTATTTTTTGCGTGCAAGGTAATCTTGAAATTATCTGTACTGTTGATTTTGCAGTGCTTTAGTCTACAAATTAAATTGGATTTTAGAGAATTTACTGGAATCATGTGTACGAGGCGCACATAAAGTGTTTAACAGGAAGGAGCTTATTTTAGTTTTGTTTTGTATTTCCATTTTTAAAATTTCTTTTAGCACTACGAGACAACGAGATACGAGACGCTTAAATTACACATCTTCCTTTGCGAGAAACGTGCTGCGTGAATCTTTGAAATCAATTAAAGAAATTTGAGAGAAATGTCTGGAAAGTAATCTCGATATTCTAGGGGTCAGATAAATATTTGTGTTCCCAAACTAATTCTGATAAGTACTATGAAGATTTTAATGTTAATCTTACAAGTAGTTCTTTTCTCAAAATGTATTTTCATTTTATTCAATGATAATGGAGCTTGAATTTTAATACTATTATTATAGCCAACATACTATATTTTATAATTTTTATTGGGCTTGCGTTGAGTTGTGCGGCCGTGCCTGGAGAGAACTGAATTCCTGAAATGACTCGTTGTTAAGCATTTAGTTTTGCCTAAATGCTATGCTACTATTGGAAATTTTACTATACTATACTATTAATCCAAATCCCAGTCAAAATCAGACTGACTGGACATGAAATAGTTAGTTACAGAATAAGCTTTTATACGACAGAAAATGAAGCTAACGCCAGTGATATTTAAAAATCATACATATTACACTACGTACATTATTTAGAAGTTTATATTATAATAATAAAAAGTGACTATTTTTGACTTGAATTCCTGGATAGCCAAAAAAGCGTTCATCTTTTCACAATTTGATAATTTGTTGTTATTCATGACGATAAAGTACTGATCGCACTTTTTGCAGTGATTTTTGGCGCTGAAATGGTGCAAGTGAATGCCTGAAAGGTTGCGTCTTTGGCGGCATGGACCTACGTGCCATTCACTCCTTCAATCGAATCCTAGAATAGAGTAGACAGCATAGGAATGCACGAGCACAGCTGTGCAGCACAAGCCATTCGCATTCAAAAGCCTCAAATGAAATTCTGACGCAATCCACAATTGCCACAATCGGAATCCTCGCAATGAAAACCTGATTGACCACGAGAGAGACGATAAAAACTCAAGTTTTCAGAGCACGAGTACAAAATTTATCCCATTAACAATTTGGTCCAGTTGGCTGCATCAAGTGGTCGCATTTGTGGCAATCTTCGCCGTCTCTTAGCTTTTCTGACGAATATTATTGTTCATTTTATCCAACAATCTACTGCATAGTCCAGTCCAGGGTGTGGTTCTCTCTCACTCACAATCAACAATGGGCAAGAAAAGTTCAACCAGGAAGCACTATAAAAATCACTACCACATTCGCAAACAGGTGATCTATTGATTTAATATCATTATCATATGGATTAGGTTGGGTTTAATGAATTGCATCAGCCCAGCCAGTCTATTTTTGTGCATGCACCTCCGAGTAACAGCTTTGGCTTTTTTAGAGCCAGCCTTAATAGTGATGAGAATGAATTTCGGAAAATTAATTTTTTTTCGTTTTATTCTATTATTTGTAGATTATGACTCCAGTTCCAATGCCTGCTCGAATTAAGAAAGCTACGAAGCAGGTATTTTAGTTACGGAATTTTATACTTTTATTTCTGTATTACTAAATTACTATGCTATTTCCGATTGCGATGTTGCCCAGCACTGCCAAAATAAGTATGGAATTAAGGAAATGGAAACTCTAAATGGAACTTCAGGAATAAGAAAAAATCTGGAGACTGTAATTAGAGCACGGTTTAGGGTTACAGTTAGCGTGAATCCTTGAATTGCATCAGTTCATTTGCTTTTCAATACCACTCCTGTGATCCGATTTCGAGCCACATTTACCAAATTATTTAAATTCCATTTACTGATCTTGTTTAGTATTAACGTAAGGCATGTCCATATGCGGCAGGCTTACACTTTGAAAATTGAAACCCAAGAAAACGAAAATGTCAAGTTTGCTTCCACTCGAACCGTAAACAATGGCAGTGTCGCTGTACATTCTTAGCGATTCTTATTCTTATGAGTTTTGTTTTCCTTGATCAGGTTCATTTCCCGGAAAATGATGAAGATTTGGTCGATGTTATGGAGTTTGATGACGATGAAGAATCACAAGCAACAAGAGGAAGTTACTGGGAAATCTTCGCAAGAGATCGATGTCGATTTAAGGATAGAATTCAACAAAGTGAAGAAGCTCTAAACGTAGTCCTGGACCCCACCCACAGACAAAAAGTATTTGAAGGGCTGACGCAGAGGGCCGAAGAGATGGCGACGTCGGACTGAATTTCAATCGTAATTACTACGCACAAGTAACGCCGTGGACTAACTTCAAGAACCGCTACTCCCGACAGCTTGTCATCCTGAATTTATAATCAAATTCAAACGTCTTCTATTGATTGTTTTTGTACAAGGAGTAAAGATGTGGCCGAATGTTAGGAAGACATTCTGCGGGTCAACAAAATGTTTCAAGCGTGAGGTGGGGTTCATGGTGCCATGTGCACTAATGAGAAATAGAGAAGAGACGACGAGAAGATTGTGACGACTTTTGTGCTTATACCAAGAGTTATACGGATATCAATGAGAACGAAGAACAAATTGAAGAGCAGATGAATGATCTCACTTCGTTAGCGCACAACTCATTTGCTTTCGGAAAGTGTGCTGTAAGTTTAAAATAAATTAATAGCAATTTATTATTTAGTTTATTCAGAATTATTAATATTTAGTAAATCTCATCACTGAGGCTGGAATCTCATTTCAGATGGCGCCTGTAGAGTAGACTGTAGTTCGTCAGCTTCAGACCTTTCCATTTTCCATTGTCCTATCCTCCTATCTCTTCCAATGCATTGAAAATGCACAGGGAGTGATGAGAAAAAGGGTTTTCTTTTTTCAATCTTTTCTGACGATGGAAAGGTTTTCTGAGCTGGGAGAACCAACCGGTTTTAGGATGTGAAAGTGTCAAAAACACCCAGGTTTTGCAGGAAATGATTGTTTAAATAAATTAAATTTTATTTTTCACAGAAATTGATCACTTTGCTTGGAAACGATCGCATCCACTCTGGCCACCACTTCATGCTTGGATTTATGACGCTTATGAACGTTTGAAGATACCAAGAAAAGGGGGAAGGAACATGTAAATACCGAGACTGGAGCATGGCTACACTCATATATTATTTGTGCTCTTCTAAGCTTTGCTGAGAAATCCAAAACACAACAAAGTATTAGGTTAGTCTCACTACAAATACATATTTACTATTGCTTAACGTACTCCGAATTGGACTATATTCGTTGTGGTCTTTTCAGTTCATCTGCAGTTATGGGAAGGCCATCGCTCGATCGCTGACATTTATTTGGAAGATTTTGAGGCGAATTTTTCTACACGGGTTGAACCACCCGATTCTAGCCCGAAACGACTTCCCAAGCGCCTTTTCCACCTTCAACTCATTACCGCTGGAATTTTACCCCGAAAACTACGTCCCACGGCCGGAATTCCTTCCGACACTAGCAGCTTCAGAATTATTCGAACTAGTCATCCCAAAGAAACCAAAGCCTCCAGAGAAACGAAAACCGCCGTAGCAATCACAACCGCCGTACATCAGCAATTCCCGCTGCAATAACTTCGGCAACCTTAGTTTACCCTGCCCGATGCCCCAACAATATGTGCTGCAGCCACGACCTTCCACAGGAGCATCAGCATCAACAAGCAACTACAACAATCGCCACTGCAGCAGCACTCAGCACCCTCAGGTGAAACCACGCCCAGTGAGCTTGCGACGACAACAATGCCCTGAATTCTTCCCGCATTATTGATCTCAGCATGAAACCATGCGCCTTATCCCAAATTTGACTAAGAGTGAAATTCTAGTTAATAGTTAAGGAAAGATTCTCTACTTGACTTGACCCATGGTCCCAAGTCTCGTTGAACAAGACTTGGTACTTTAGAAGTAGAAAGTCCAACAAGTTGACCTTCGAGGCTTTCTTCAAATAGGATTTCGTATACCAATCTCAAGTAGTACTTGAAATGCATGTAAAACTCAACTTGAAATCTCCATTTCATGTGTTGATTTCAAGGAAGCTCCGAGGCTTCTGTGTTCCTTGGAACGCCACTTGACTCGAAGGATTCCTTGGATTTCAAGTCCAGTTTTTGATACTAGAATCCGGACCTAGTACCTGTTTTTTGATTTTCTTATTTGGGAGACCTGACTTTGAAAGTTGGTCCGACTCCGACTTGAAGTCGGGGACACCAAAAATAGTTACCTTATTAGTTTTGTGCAAAGTGAATTTGCGGATACGAAACAGTATTTGTAAGCAAAATTTGCTGACACCAAATGTATTAATATTTTGTAACGTTGTTGCAATATGTTCTAGTTTTTTTAAAGAATAAATATCAATCTTGAAAACATACATTAAACATCGAACATTCCTTCATTTTTCGGCTGGCGACTTTTCTATCGATGATTCTTTGATTGGTGATTCGGGAAACGACTCAACTTTTTTAGCCATTGATGTCATCTCTTCGCGTGCATGTAAATCAAATACTTACACGACAAGGTCGAGAGGACTTTTTTTTATCCAGAGCTCATTAAAATATTGATAACTACTATGACCAATTTGCCAACCAATCCACCAACCATAAATTACAAGTTGGTTTGGGTGCTGTATAAAAATTGAGGAATCGAATTGAGTGCACAACATGAACGCAATACTGATTGTGTTCAGTCGCTGCCTAAATAAGCTCATTTTATTTTAAATCTTACTTTGCAAAAGTATGCATAAGCGGTGAAAAATTGAGAGAATAAAACTGAAACGTGATACATGACCAAAGAAAGCTTTCAAATCTCTTGAATCAGATCAGATCGTTCTAACATGACGGAATATAAGGAGCAGGCTAAGTTCGTCCTCCCGTACTGCACGTTCGTTGGGGCAAGTAACACTTGACGTAAAATTTGAACAGGTTTTAACTTCTGAGGATACAGTAGAACCTCGTTAGTACGATGCTGAAGGGACCTCCAAAAACCCAGCGTACTAAAAAAAACATCGCTCTAACCGAATTTCTTATTTAATGCATGAAATGAATTTTTAAACATGGTTAGCCTATTACATAGCAGAAAAGTAATTAGTTATGGTTGTTTGAGTGGTTTGCATACAATTGTCGTAGGCTTATGTAATCGTCATGTACATTCTGTGGGCAATTTTCACTTTGTTGCAAAATCAGTAATTGTGGGCAAACATTTGATCGCATCATGCTATGTAAAAGGAACGAAATTGAATTCTAGAATTTCGTCGTTTTCCATTGTCAAAATCAGGTTCCGAATGACTTTGCTTCTCCAGATTTAGATTTCCATACAATAACACATATGATTTTAAACCTATACAGCCAACCATTGTTGGATGCATAGGGTCAATAATTATAACAAGACAATGAATTCTCATTGTGGATTCACAAGGGAACGCTATCCCGCAATGTCTGACTTTATTTTACAAAAGAATTATCTGAAAATTGTACATTTTTATTAGTTTTATGTGACAGCCGCAGCCTGAACCTGATAGCTACCATCAAACTTTAATGGTGCTAAATTTAGTCAACCGGAAAAGCTCAAAATCATTGCAATGTGCATGTATCTGTACCCCATTCCAAAGCACAATACAGAATTTCAAACACTATCCTCGAGCTTTCTACGGAGGACTTTTTCCATTTTTTTAAAAAATGCCATCCCTACTTTATATACTACTAAACCCTGGTTGTGTGAAGTTTCCTTGTCAAACGCAAAGCTCAAACAATACTCACAGAGTAAAGTGTGAAGCTTAACTTTTGAGGAGTAAGGAGTCTAAGGAGCAGCTAAAGGAAAAAAAGTACGTGCTTTGCATTTAGAAGGAATTGGCCGATTCGAGATTTTTCGCTGCCGCTGGTGCTGTAATGCACAGTGCATTCAATTGGAACACAAAATACAATGGGAAAACTCACCTGAGTTTATAATTCTCATTCACGATTACTCGATTAGACGTTAGACTATTCGAGCCTCGACCGTACTGCTGCTGTGTGCCCCCCACTCCCCTCCCCATCTCATCATGTTCCAATATGCAATTCGATAGTCAATCTTCCTAATGGATACATTTTACGACTTAATGGTAAAAGTGGTAACTTGACACTTTTCTAGAACCCCTGGAAAAAATCTAGCAGAATCTAGCAGCAGCAGCAACAGTGCGGAGGACATTAACTATCAAGCAAGCAATTCATTTTTTCATTCACATTCGTCAAGAGGAACTATAGGATCAGGATCACATTAAATTTCACATTTGGACTCTAACTCTTCTACATGTTGGTTTGCTACAGCTACAATGCTCCAAGTTCTAACTATGTATGTGCTTGTACTACAATGTATGTTTCTATTAGCCTCTCTTGTATACTTTATTTTGGTTTACGGTACAGGTAAAAGAGCATAAATTGGAGGTAGATGGGTATGAACGTGTTCATAGTAAGTAGTCGTCGGAGTGTTACAGGTTGTTGGTTTGACGTTCACGTTGTTGCGTTGCCCTACCTTACCTGTTGTGAGCTTATTACCTTGGTTGATGGGTTGGCTGGTTGAGTTGAACAGTTGTGGAGGAAGGAACAACCCTTATGAAAAACTCTACGAGAGTTTGTAGTTTGTATTGTAGTTTGTAGTTTTAGCAGCATCTCTGGTAAAAATGAATTGCCATTGGCACTAACAGCCCAACGTTGAAGGGTTAGGAGCCAAGAAGATAGCAAATAGCAGAGAGAGAGAAAAAAGAGTTGTTGTTCAAGAGAGTTAGTTGCAGTTGAGGTGGTTGGATGAATATCCACCGTCACAATTCTACATTATTATTACGACGATACTCAATTCGACGGCCACACGGTGACTCCAAATAGTACAACATCCCCAAAAAAAAATTATAAAAAAACTATATATCTTTTCATTTGATTCCCTCAACTAGTTTTTTTTTCTCTCGCTTAACTCTTTCATATCAAGCGTATATGAATTTTATTAAACTGTTCACGCAACAGGTACATTGTACTTGCACTCCACAAGTGTACATCCGATGATGGTCCGCTGCTGCTCCTTCAATTTTTTCCCTTTTTGCTCAGAGCTAGCTGCCACTACATTACATCAATTTTAGAAAGAAGAATAGACAGGACAGACTGTAGAGATCTTGCAGAGTGAATTTTAATCTTGCAGTTAGCAACGCAAGTGTGACAAAAAGTTCTGAAAAACTGTTCAGATTTTTAAACGGTTTAGACTTTTCATTGCAAAGGTTCAGACTTTATTCATATCCGATTGTGCAAACCATAACCATTTTGCAATAATACTTGGCGAGGGAGGATTAATTTTTAGAAAGTCCAGCTTGCAATTAAAGTCCAGCGTTTTTTAGACCTTATCTATTAATTTGCATTCATCTAATAAATCCGCACTTGAATTGGGAACACAATGTTTTAACTTGGAGTTGTACAATATTGTGTCGTTCGTCGTGATTTTGTGTGCAGTGAGTGTGTTAAGCTCAAGCTGTACACTTTGGTAACAACAAAATCAAAGTTGCATTGTAATTTTTGCAATCAGCCGTGGCCGTACTA
>JAQGCM010002687.1:0-10646 GCA_034699705.1 Hymenaphorura dentifera
ATATAGTCATATCTTCATTTGGAATTAATATTTAATCGCCTCTCCTCAGAACATAACTTTTGCCACCGTAAGATTTGACATCCACACCCAGGCATCACTTCGGTCAATCACCCATTGTTGTTTATGTTTATACACCTGGGGCTTATATCTCTCCTTTCAATTTTCACACACCTTTCTCCCATCAAGTACAAATATTCGGACGTTGTATTCTTCCGTTTGAGAACAAATCTCAATTCATTCATTGAGAAGGGCTTGTGATCACAACGTGATCGGTTATGATCGTGTATGGTCTGAATCGGAACCATCACATGCTTCGTTTCAATTTGATGGGATTTCAATGAATTTCAAATGCATCAACAGAATTTTAGAGTTCAGTCCTGATCATAGTACGTAACAAAACCAGAGTCCACCAGAAACCGGGATTTCAGAACAAAGGAATTAAGCAGGGTGGGCCAAAAGTAATTGTACATCTAAAATAATTCTTGGCCTGGTTCGTATATTCAGAATAATTATTCCGGCTACGATTCTTTAAAATTTGATACGTAATTCCAGCTAATATGTGAAGGGCTACGGCCAACAAGATGGAGACATTGTTGGTTCCCCAGTAATATGGAAGTGCAATGCCATAAATAGTAAATTGATGCAAAAATGTGTACGAAAATGAAAAATTGCAAGAGGATAATGGTTATCTCGGTCTAAGGTTTACTTTCGGCCCATCCGGCTTGCAAGTCAATTTTAAGTTCGATAAATTGACATGATTTTAAGACTACAATTGATTAAAAAATAGGTCTAGTTCGTATAATTCCTTCCACAATTAAAACTACGAAGTAAAACCCATAACTTTATTCACTCGTTAATAACAAGATGAATCCAGTCATCAGTCTGGAAGTTCTTTTAAAATTTGCATTATGTCAAATACCATTGAGAGCACTTAGCTTGCAGAGTAAAATTTTAGAGGCTTCGTTTCAAAGGAAGACCTTGTCTGTATTTGGAATCCTTGAAAAAGTAATTTCAAGAACGCAAATACCCGACCAATTCATAAAGTCAATTTATAGTTGGGTTTTCCACTTTTCCTGCTTTGTTCTGCATCTTGACAAATGATATACCTCCAGCTGAACATTGGCAATAAGCTCATCAATTTATTGCCAATTACCCATAAAGGGAGTTGAGGAACTTCCTCTCGGGCGTTAGTCGTTAGAATTGGCGCACCTGTATGAGTCATGTAACGTTCGTGCAACTTTCAGTCCCAAAAATAGGATTAGTTTCCTTGAAGCAGTCGCTGATTCACTATAAATTGTAATTTGCTTTTATGCCAAGTGCATTGTCAAAGCAATTCGCCATCTCGAGCTAATTTGTTCCGGTCATGGTCCGCAGTTCGCTGTTTCATCGCGATTCTACTCACTTTTCCTGAGCAACCTTCCAAGAATGCATCCTAAAGAGCACCGCCCGCAATGCAGAGATGAGGATAAAAATGTATATCATTTTATTTCTGTAATTATTAGCATGAACATGAGTCACAAAATGAACGTACGTTGGAATACAACCCATGCTAAAAATATGTATTTGGAATCTGGATTTTCCTCAAATTTTATCACGAGATCTGTACTTTGGGTTGTCAGATTGCAAGTCATTTTATTTTGAGTCGCATCGCATCAATTACTGAGGAATGGTTGAGTTCAGGATTGACTTTTGCACATGCGATTATTTATGATATCACTCGACGTAAAAACAAGAGTGTGCGTGGATCTGCTTTTGCCAGGCTCAATCTTAATGTGAAAAATGTTTATTATTACTTGTTGTGTGTGAAGGCACGTCACGACTATTACAGCAGAAAAATGCAGTCTCGTGCTGTTCAGATCAGATCACCAAATTTGTTAAGTTCGTGTGAACTAGGCCGGGAAACATTTTGTAGCATACGAGTTGAAAATTATAGAATGACGTCATTAGTTAAGAAGGTTCCAAATCCAATTATGGAGATTTCGAGGTTTATTTGTGTTAGACGAAGGCGGGGTGCAGGGATTCTTCAACATTTTGAAAGATTAGAGCACCGTAAGTGTCGGGTCGGGTTCCTCATGTAACACGTACTCGAACCCGATCAAATTTGCCGAGTTCCAAATTCAAGAACCAGAACAAAAACTCGAATAAGGTCAGGTCCCAAAATATGGAACCAAAAATCTCGTATGTTCAAGTTCCTGCTACAACCCGAATTGAACCGGGAACCTGAACACGTTCGGAGCACTATTTTAATTTTGACAAAATTATTAGGTACTTTGCAAACTCTTTTGTTTGAGAGGATTGAGGATCAATGTGCGATTTGCAATTTCACTGTAAATGAACCTGCGTCCACAAGTACTCAATTCTTAAAGAAATTGAATTTACACGGTGACCAAAAAATTCATTTGGCCTACGGTCTACGGTCTACTAAAATGGAATCAACCGGTTTTGATTAGATTGTTGGTAATTGGTGATTCTTGTCGTATTAATGATGTCAATATCCGGTGAGCCAACTTATGGCGACATGACGGTGACTCCGTGCTACTAACTGGTTGCCTTGATTAATTATTTTTAAGTGGAAATCGAATCTGAGGCTAAGGAAAGAATGCGTAGAATGACGTACGTAATTAGAGAGGAAAGGTGGGGTTGAGTAAGTTGAGTTAGAAGGTGTCGTAAACCGCAGAGTATTAATTAATTTTGTAATTAGACTTTACAACTACTAAAATTCTTGTAATGCGGCACAAGCTAAACTTTATTGTCGTAGCATTAGCATGCATGTCCTTTGGCACGGCAGGAAATTTGCATCTTCGGAATGAATGTAAAAGCATAAATTTCGCGTGGTTGGCTCATCTGAGTTGTAATATGGTTGAGCGTTCTGGGAATTTTTCACAACCCATTCACGCTACTATACTAGGATTTCATGGTGCAAACGAAGTTTAAATGCAATGCAATCCTTCACCGTGCACCTTGAACAGCCCAACTGGTTATAGTTATTATAATGTAACGTGCGTAATGCAAGCAATATGACATGCAAAAATTATTTTGCAAATATAAAACTCTCAGAGTTCTTTGGCAAACGAGTTAGTTCCTCTGCAAACTACTTTTAGCATCTCATCACTTTTCTCCGTCGGCTGGACCGGCAGGGCACAAATAATTTATTAACTAAACGAAAGTGGTTCACAAATTTATTTTTTATTTCTTTATCTCGCACACATAAAATTATAATTTTTTTATTACTACATAACATAGTGAAGTCCAAAAGTATTAGAAAAGGAAATAAGCACTTGAACCCACTCGTGCAAACATAGTACAAGTACATAAGAAGTTGACACGATTGAATTGACAGGCACGGCAAGGCAAGGAGCCCTACTAATCCATTATCTCTGTGGACTTTTTACTTGAATTGATTTGTTGTTGACCAAGTGTCCAGCAAAGGAAGACTTCCACTACCACTGCTACTACTTTATTACAAGGTATTGCATTGCAGCGTTAGTTTATGATGATTTATAACATAATCGTTACATTTCCACATTCCGGAGATTAAGAAGCCTTTGAGTTTACTCAACGCAAGTGCGACTGACTCCTGAACTCACAGACAGCTCGGCTCCAAACCAAACCATCATCCAATGCATGATCTACACACCCACGACTCTTTCTCAAATCTATATAAACACAAATCGCTCACTTAGCTTTTCTCACTCATTCAATTTACAATTCATTAAGTTTCTAAAATATTACGAGTTGAGTGAATCAACGGAATCATTTTGACTGCTCGTTGTAGTAAACTGTCTTAATCACTTTGCGAAAAATTACTAAAAGGTTTAATTCAGTCGTTCAGTTTGCTCGACACGATTCCGACTTCTTATCCTGAACTTTGTAAGTAGTGCTGCATGAATTTTGAGTTAAATTTCAATAAGTGAACGAGTAGTTAAATTTGTTTGCAAATCAAGCGGTGGTTTGGGCAATTCCTGAATTTATTAAGGAAAGAAACCTCATTTATGCTTGGAGAGTCAGTTGTATGTGCTTTAGTTTTAAAGTTTCAAATTTTGGTTGTTCTGAAGAATCCAAACACGGTTGAAGCTCGTCCGCTTGTAAAGGAATGGTCTGGAAACGATCAGCTTAAGAATTAGAAACGAGTTCGGGTTTGGTTGAACCCGAACCCAAAACCTTCAGAATTAAGCCTAGGAAGGGGACCCGTTAGCTCTACTTTAACCGTAAAAAACACATAAAAAATCTCAACATCGGTCCGACAACAAGCTTTTAGGGGCGGTTTAAGGAATTCTGTGGCAAAGATTTTAGGGTACACATGTACGTTTACAGTATTAAGGTTGTGCCGGCCGGGTCGAAATCTTTGAATCCGATTTAGTTCGAATCGGCAGTTGTGCAAAAGTTCAGCAAGTAAACTACGTGTGAATGCGTTGGATTAATCTTATCACACCAAAACATTTTGAACATTTTGACGTGGTAGTATCCATTAGGCTCAATCTAAAACCAGAGCCGAATCCGAACCCTGATAATACGCAGGTTCAAAACCCCGAAATTCCAAAGCCAACATTTATCGAAATTCCATATTACTTGTTTTAAAAACTCGCAAAGCAATTTGGAAATATATGACAAACTTGTTAACACATTGTTAGCAAATGTCAAGTCAAAACGCTCGCACGTAAAGGAATCAACGGAAAGAACTTGCACTTGTGAAAAGAACTTGCACGCTGTGCCAGGCAAACAACAGAACAAGTTCCGAAATATTCGCAAGAATGTTCATGTTTAATTGAATTTAAGTTTATTGTTTATTGGAATGATTACGTCCGAATTGTGCAGATAAAAATATTAATGAGAAAAGTTTCTCTGAAGCTTCCTGCATCAAACCTCATGTCGGCGTCCTTGAGGTTTCCCCATATTTGCAACTTTAGCTAACACCGTGTACTCAAGAGCTAGGGCCAGTTTCAATCTAGTGCAAATATTTGCTGCGTCGTTTTTTTCTTTACGAAGTTGGGATTTCACGAATTAGCCTGAACCCCATGCCCTGTTTTGATGAACACTGTGATTTCGTTTAGACTTTTTTAATCATTTGTTGCATTTGTGGTGATTACTTCAGATTCAGATGCACTCGAAAGTAATGGCCTCTACGACATCATGCAACTCCTCCAACCGCAGATTGAGTGCGATGTTCACCATTTTGATATCAGCCTTCATCCTCATCATGTACATCAGTTCTTCCGAAGGTTTCGTGGCCGGAAGTCGCCCGTTGAGCAAACGATCATTTTTTGACATTCAATGCAAAGGAGTTTATGACAAAGGAATTTTTGCACGTCTCGACCGAGTTTGCGATGACTGTTACAACTTGTACCGTGAGCCGTCACTGCACTCACTTTGCAGGTAAAATAGAATCATTAAGCGCGATTTGGAAAAGACGCATCGTCAGAATTATTAATTTAACGAAAAGTATGAGTACAGGCTATTTATTTAATCAAGAATTACGTCATCATATTCCTCACATTTACGCTCTTTTAAATACAAGTTCGATTGTAACTTTGCTTTCCGCGATTGCCATCTTAATGGAAAACGCGATTACGTCTTTGCGAGAAGAAAATGCACGGATTATGAGACAGCGATTCCGCATTTCCATTCTGCCCACGCAACTCATCACAATGCATCCAGCATGGCCAAATTCGAATTTTGAACTCAATGTAGTCAAGATACATTTTCGGCCAATCGTTCGCCATACGACCGAATTCGCGGTTACAAATCACAAAATATCTTGGCAAAATATCAGATATCCGTTAATTCGAAATATTGATAAAAATTGTCTAAAAATCACTGCCGCTATGCTAAGCATTGAGATTGAAACGATGAAAAATGGATTATAATTATAACCCCTCCAAAAAGTTCTGCCAAGAGTGGGCGTGGTCAATCGCAGACTGCATTTGACACGGGCCCTGTGGTGTATATTAGTGCAATAATGTGTACATTGGCAACTGACCAATGATTACCAGCTGGAACTCTTTTGACAAGTTACTAATTAATTTCACATGCTGTTTGTATAGTTACAGACAACGAACATTTTTATATGTATTTACGACAGCATACCCTGAAACTTTGCAGCTGTTTAGAGTTAAACGCACAAGTCATGTCAAGAAGTATAAATTCAGGACTTTGCACTTGACACTGAACGGAAATGTCCCAAACGCTGACTCAAGACATGCCCTTGGCTGTCCACAAGTTGAACATGAATACGAACGAACTAAAACAATTTGAAATTGCTGTAATTTCAAATTCATTTTCAATGCAAGGCAAGGAAGGCTAACTTTTGTCTTCTATTGTCAGATTTGCTTTGTTAAGCAGTCTGCAATAATTATTATTGCACGCTAAGCTGCGTTAGTTAAAAAACAGAGAAGGAATAAATAAAACCTCGGCAATTTTATAGTCGAACATTGACTACTGGCAGAGTAAAGTGTCTAATTATTTTAGACAGTTTGAATTGCAATACATTTTGGACAGGAAAAGCTCACAACAAATTTTATTCGTCGCCAATTTCAATACAGATCCATTCTGATTTCACATCTGTTTTCCTCACACTCAAAGCTAAAAGATGGTTCATATCTTGGTTACACACGCTACAAATTAATTTTCCAAATTAGCCAAATTTGATAGCTGTAATTGCTTAGAAGACCGGAAAGCGAGGACAAAAAGTGTGCGTCAAGACAGTCATGAGTTTTCGTGCATCACGAAGACAGGGCTTTGAATTCTTTGGAATTCCGATGCAATCTTAGTTAACCTTTAAACCCAACGTGAATGGACATTATTCACGTCATGCACCACCAGCGCTGAAAATTCCCTAGAATATTTAGTAGTAAGTTATGGTTGGCTGTCACAAGGATCACAAGACAGCATTTTCTAACGATATCAACTTTGATGTTGGTTCCTGGAAATAAAAAAAAATTTTGAAGAGAAACTTATCCCAAGTGTGAAATTGCGCAGTGTGCATTCAAATTCAAGGGAACTATTGTCTTTGCAATATTCACAAAACGGGGGGAGCGGGGGCCCTGTTACTTGTAAAAATTCCAGATTCAATCATCCGCATTACAAATTCTGCCTAAAGGTACCTGATTTTAATCTCATATTTGATTTGGACTTGCAGCGAGAACTGTTTTTCCACGACAACATTCACTGGATGTTTGGATGCTCTTCGGATGTCAGATGAATTGCACGTATTCAGTGAATTGATCTCGACTTTGCATGCTGACACGTCAAACTCATTGTCTGAATGAGTTTTCCCAAACCCTTCTGAAGCAAAACAAAGCCAAAAAACCACCAGAGCAGTGCAGTGCAGACAACCAAATGACTCAATAAATAACCAAAACTTTCTATCAAGTAGTAGTCCAAATTTTCCAAGATGCTTCAAATCCCATTAGCATTTTCTTAGTCAATTAAATTTCGATTTCATCCCAGCCAAAGGAAAAGACGTCCAAACGTATTTGTCAGCTTTCACTTAATTAAAGTCAACATGCCAAAAAAATTTAGCATCCCTGATCCCCTCGAAAAATTTCCTGGTTCAACCTACTAGGTAATTCGATCTACAAAATGACGCAAAATTTTGCAAATTCTCTTGAGATTTTCTCATTTCGGGCTACTACTATTATCTTTCTGCTCAAAGGGTTGACGGTTTATGTCCGCTCTTGTTAGCTTTAGTTTCTAATTTCTAGCACATCATTAATCACAATAATTACTTAACACCTTCATATCAGCACTCGATTGTTCTGATGCAAGCCCAGCACTACCATGCTTGAATTGCCTTTTGGGATTGTCCTTTGCTTCCGGGTTTCTAGAATTCTCAAAGTTTTTGCTTACGGTTACGGTTAGCTTTACAAATAGTCTGGCTTCAATAAAATTGACAAAAGAGGTCAGAGCTCGAAGTTCGCCTACTCGCTTTATATACTTAACTAAACTTTGCGTGGGTTTAGCATTTGAAGTTATTTGCTTTCTAGTTTACTTGAATTAATTCATACGAGCTAATTTTGGGATATTTAAACCACTAACCACTGACTACTTCGTGGTGGTTTATGCTCATCCGAGTCAATCTTTCCTCATTTACAATGCTGGGAAGTTTGCACTTTTCTACTACTTCTACAACTGCTTTGATTCGCTCAATAATCCACATTTTATCAATACATTTTTGGTCTCTTTATGTCTTTTGAACTTATCACAGTGGGGCTTGCTTGAACTTTTTGAAATCATGCTAATGCTAAAAGTAAAATTTTATGAGTGTACTCATAATATTTCTGTGTTGATTTTGTTGTAGATCAAATTGCTTCGGATCACCTTACTTCAAAGGTTGCTTGGACGCTTTGCTATTGAACGAAGATGAAGGCAAATACGAAGAGATGATTGAGATATTGGGGAAGAAATGAATAATTCAACATCACTCCAGCGAACCCCCCGCACTAAATGCAGTTTTATTTTTATTAATTTGACAAAATTCCTAAGTGCGAGCACCGACTATACAGTAGTCTTAGTATCTATAATTATGTCAAGTCACATAACTCCAGAAATGTCATTTCCAACAGTATTAGTATGAATGAGGAGGAATACGTGATATTTATTTTTTCAATTTCTCGTAGCTTTTTTGCACGAACGGATTTTCCCTGCTGCTATGAGTTTGAGATTTTATATAGAAAATTTATATTTATTTGTTCTCATACTTTATACTATATTTATGCTTAAACCCTCTGAGTTCGAATATTTAGCCAATTTTAGTAATTTTTGTAGATTTATTTTTATCGCGTTTGAAGCAATCTCGTCAGCTTTTTTACTCATACAGCACAAGTTAAGTTTTAATTATTTGAAAACTTAGAAAATTTTCATTTTGGGAAGCTAATACCATATTGTCAGCCTTGACTTGAATAAATCTGTGTACTCTTGCATTAGAAAAATTTCTGGTAGTATCGCAATTAATTCTTAGCAATAGGCACCGCTGGCATTCCATAACAAAACCTACACTTGACCTGACCTCAGTTAAACGTCAGAAGTATTTCTTGACAAGGAGAAAACCCATCAATTGAAGGGCGAACCAGAATTTTGTTTTTAAACAACAAAATGATATATATTTCCACAAGTCTACAAAAATTCAATTCGATTTGAGCATGGCTTATTGAAAAAAATTTCAAAGAGGAACGGTTAATACTATTACTATGATTGCTGAGTAGGAGGTGATTGGGAACGAAGTTACAAGGAAAACGTGTATTCCACTGGAGGAAGTCGTATGTACATCTTTCTTGGTAGATTGGTTGCTTGGTGGTTTTAGAAGTACGTTATTATTCTTCTGATGTAATAAATGCATCTTTGTGGTCCACTTTCGAGTATTTGTGCGTTCTTCAGAAATAATCGGCATGTTCCCAAGAAAGCAGGAACGCAAATTTATTCTTAGTAAAATTTTGCAGTAGAAATTTGCAACCAGTTCAACAAAATTTGTAAGAAATCTTAAACTCGTTCTGAGCACTGTGGATAGGACATAATATAAAATTATGGAGCTGTATTATTATATAAAAATGAATGCAAAATAAGTCCTTTGTTGCGAGAATCCAGTGAACAACCAACTTTCCCCGAAATTAGAATGAAATATTTCACACAATATTTTTTGTTCATTTTAATATTGAATATTGCAATAACGTTTGAGGCTAGTGCATACGACGGTGTCAAAACTGAATTCCGACAACAAATTGATGATCCATCAGTACCAAGAGTAAGTACAATCATTTGAAAAACCTGAATTGGAAATACGACAAAATTATCAAAATTATTCTAAGTTCACGCTAACTTCATTTGTACTTCTACATAGGCAACCCTTGTGACAGATTTAAAATGGATAGAAGGAGGTGTAGAGCGTCACAATCATTATCGGAATTTGCACGGTGTTCCTCTATTAAAGCTGAATCTGACGGTAGTCAAAATTTTAGGATTTGCATTTATAGTTTTAGTTTTTTCAAATAGTAATTGAGATGTGAACAGATAATTGTTCAACTTAGGTATGCGAGATTAGTCAATTCTGGGCGAACCAAGGGGCAAGGGCTGCTGCTGGACACAACCCCGACCGAGGTCCAACAGGAGAAAATATATTCGGTCGTTGTGTTTTCAGGGATAAATTAGATGTCAACTCATCCTACCCAGTCGATGGATGGTATAACGAAGTTAGATTTTACGACTACGAGAATGGAGTCTCGACGGTTCCAAATGAGGTTGTTGGTGAGAATCAATCAAATCAAATTTCTTAACTTTGCATTGCCAAAATCTTGTAATTCAACGACTGAACCAGAAGAATTTACACATCAAAAATTGTAATATATTGTACAATAATTAGGCCATTTTACACAAGTGGTCTGGAATGGGACTTTGGAGGTTGGAATGGCCTCCTTTGAGTATCGTGATTTTCGTGATTCGAAAGAATGGGATTGTTTGGTGGTAGTTGCCAATTACTATCCGCCCGGAAATGTGCGAGGATCATTTGTCCAAAATGTATTTCGGTCAACGTAAGTAAATTTGAATTGGTATTTGTGAAGGTGCATAGTAAGTAGCCGTATATTCTGATGGAATCACTCACAACAGGTCGAAAGGGTCAACACTGAGTTTCCAATGCCTTTTTGTCTTCCCCATCT
>JAQGCM010002688.1:0-10636 GCA_034699705.1 Hymenaphorura dentifera
TTCAGCTCTCCTGAAATGGGTAATTCAAAGTTTGACTTGAAATTTCTAAACATTTTTTCTCGCTAGGCTTTTGTGATAGACTCAGTGGGTGGATTGGACTCTCACTTTCAACAGACATGCGTTGAAGCTGCATGTGCGCTGTTTTGGATCTGTTTTGCTCAAAATACACTGCACTGGTCTTATTGTATTTGATGTTCAAAATAAAATTGAGTTTTTCAACTTTTTCTTCGAAATTTTCGACTTCTTCTATGAATTTTTTAAATTTTTGGGTCGAAATTTTGGATCAAAACTCAATTTTTAAAATACCTTCGTGAACTGAATCCTAACAAATCCATTCCTTACATGTATGATTAAATGCACGAAACCAAAACCTATATAATAAATAAATACAACTTTCTCAAATTTGGCAATCTGACAGAATCATCAAATTTGATTCTAAATTAGTCGTGTACGTACCACGTGCACGACTAGTGAGTTCAGTAACACAATAACCTTCACCGCAAAAGAACTAAAGGCGGAAAAGTGGTCAAAACTGCCACAAGGATAACAAGGATAGCATTAGTTGTGTATCTACATAGTTGCTCAATTTGCACACAAAAATGCTAAATTGGCTTTTCTGCGAATTTTGCACAAAAAACTCATACATGACTTAACTCGTTTTAATTGTCTTCCCTGCCTGTCTGTTCGCTGATTGCAATTTTGCGCCCAAACTTCCTACCTACACTTCCACAGCTGCACAATACATGTAGATTGATTGCAAAAAAGTAGTCTGTGCAGTTTAGCACTGCAACATGAATGAGTTCAGTTGGGAATTGACGAAGGTCGAGTTTTGCGCAATTCCAATTTTGTCTTCTTCAATATTATATCAAATTTATTTCACATTTACATTTTTGCAAATCAACTTCATCGGCGTGGAAGACAAAATGGCAAGCAGGTCAATTGGAGGTGAAAAAGAGGAGGAATGTCTCAAAGAATTAAAACGCTATGTTGAACTTGTACGTAAGTAAAATTTGGAAACCCAAATCTGAAGCAATTCACTAACTGATGGCAGCACGGAGCAGCACGGCGTTCGATGATCACAATTCACAAGTGAAATATTTCACTCAAGGAGAATTCACGTTATTGCCATAAAATTGTTGCCACAACTCGTGCCGAAAAGTAGACTTTTCCGTAGCTACCCTAGTTAAAAACGTAAAAAATTAATTGAGTTAATTTAAATTTTGAAAAACTTTTTTATTTTGTTAGACAATCCAAATTTGAACAATTTCAAGAGCATTTTGGACGACAAATTTCTCCTTCATTTTGTACGTGGAAAGAAATACGACACGGCCAAAGCTATCGAATCGGTGAGATCCGGTGATCATCAGTTTTCTAATTTTCCTTAATATTTTTTCGGATCACCGATTGTTGAGGTCAAAATTGAAATTCTAATTGATTTTTGATTTACTTTTCCTTTCGTGAATTCTCACAGCTCGACAACTACTTCAACGTCCGGAAAAATAAATATAGTTCATTTTTTAAAACTCTAAAGCCGAGCACAAATTCAGCCTTGAGATCAGGGTGTCTAAGGGTATTGAGGAGTCGAGACCAGGATGGGAGAGTCATAGCTGTCTTTCGATTTTGTAAGTCAATTCTTCAGATAAGAAGGGCTCAGTGTATCCAGTCGGAATTTTTTTTCCCGATTCCGATTTTAATTATAATTCAAATTCTTTTAAATACGGTTTCCGATTCCAAATTCCAATTCCGATCCGATTATTTGAAAATTCCGATGATTTCAAATTCCAATTTCGGATTCCAATTCCGATTTCAAAAAATTACCAAATTTTTAGAAAATGCACTAAATTTCTAAAAGCTCCACTAAATTCTTATGCTTTTGTCCAATTTATTCCAAATTGGCCGAGTTTCAAACCACCTTTGGTGTGTTTCTTGCATTTTTGCTGGCATTTGGGAAATAATTTGTCTCAATTTTACTTCCCAGGGATAATAAAAATTGGAATTGGAACGGGAATTTGAAAAGTGGAATTGGAATTTTAGAATTGGAATGGGAATTTTAAAATTGTAATTCCAATTCCGACTATTTTTGAATTCAGATTCGAATGCTGATTCTGATTATGAGGAGTTCGAATTCCGATTCGGGTGAACAGAATCAGCCGAACCGAAAAAATCCGATTCCTTAATTTCGGATACCTAACTAAAATTCCGATTATTTTCGAATTCCGATTCCGATTCGATCCCCTGCTAGTTGTACAGTTCAACTTGAACCGTTCAAGTCCTAGTGACCCCAAATTTTAATACCTCCTTTGCCGGCCGCCGATTTTCGGCCGCGCTGTTATTTCTTTAGCACACTGCAAGACGTCAGAGGTATCTGTGGATGAAGTGACGGGCGGCATGATTCTGGTCGGTGAAGAAATTTGGAACTCACCGTCTGGAGAACAATTCGGATGTGTTCTCTTGGTAGACCTAGCAGAGTTTCGATGGTCACACCTTCGTGCTTGGAAAAACCCATTTACTGTCTACAAGTTTGTCAACATATTTTTTGTAAGGCAATAAGAATATTCGGCACAGGTACAAGCGCAAGCTTGCGGAGAGCTACTTATATACATTTCTCAGGTTTCGGATTGAAAATTTGTGGCGCGTTCTAATTTTTTGTTCAAAATATTTCAGAACAATATGCCGATTCGCTACCAAGAGATCCATTTGGTACACGTTTCGTTCATCTTCATGATATGGCTGAATGCAATCTACCACATTCTTCCCAAAAAGCTCAAGGAGCGGGTTAGGACGACCAAACAAAAGCTTCATTACTTAGTTTTCCCTCGATTCGGGTTCCAGTCGGCCCAGTCAAACCTCGTTACTACGGACTATGTCTCCGAGAAATAGTTGACTTTAATGACAAAAAAATACTTAGGAATTTTTCCGTATCTGCAACCATATCCAACTCGTTTGCTGAAATTTTGATGATCTATTCATTCTTCACTTTTCAGCTCCGGTACCACAGTCTAAGTGAAAGCGGTTTGGCCAAATTCCATGCTTCAGTCTCTCCAGACATTCTGCCAGAGTCGATGGGCGGGAAATTGAGCGAGGATGAGGCTTGGGACACTGAATTTGAACAGCGGATTTATGCCAAAGATGACTACTACAAACAATTCTCAGAGTAAGCTAGCCAATCTTTGCCGTCATGCTTGCCTCTCAACTTGGACCTTCGGTTTCCAAGTTTGACTTGAAATTTCTAAAGATATTTTTCTCGCTAGGCTTTTGTGATGGACTCAGTGGATGGACTCTCACTTTCAACAGACATGCATTGATACTGCGTGGGCGCCGTCTTGGATCTGTTTTGCTCAAAACATACAACATACTGGTCTTATTGCACTTGAGGTTCAAGATAATACAATTGAGTTTTTCGACTTCTTCTTCTCCGAAATTCTTGAATTTTTTCTTCGAAATTTGCGACTTCTGTCAAATTTTTTGAAATTTCGGGTCGATATTTTGGATCTAAACTCAAATTTTAAAATATGTTCGTGAACTCAATTTTATCAAATCCATTCCTTATGCTACGCCCGTGATTATATTCACGAAATCGATACCTAATAAATAAATACAACTTACTCAAATTTGGTAATCTGACACAATCATCGAATTTATAATTAGCTGATGAGAGAGTTGCTTTGTGTGTATACCCGGGCCAGTGTGTGCGCCGGCAATCCCAGCTGTTTGAGTCGGTGACCATGCATATACCAATTCCAAGGTTGGGAAATTCAATTGAAGAGTCCTAAAATTTTCCACCAATCGCAATAGCCTACCAGTCGTCAAATGTACAAACTCAAAAGCCTAGAAATTCTACTACCGCGCCGCGCCATTGCCAATTTCGTCATTCTCCAGAAAAATACAAAAAAAAGTGTTCCTAGTCTAATGTGCAGGTAGCTATATTCTCAGAGACGTGTTACAAAATCAGTTAGTTAAATCTCAAAAAGATTTCAATTGTTTGGTAAACACTGGTGCAATCAGTTGATGTTGTTTATTGCGTTCTGGGATACATGAAAATATTAATCACAGAAAATTTTGAGTAAATTAAAAATGTAATTTTCTGATTTTTGAGAATTTTTGAAAAATCCTGACGGAGTCTGGAAACTCGATTTTTCATGCATGGGAATTTCGGCATTTTGCGGATTTTAAAAATTTCAAAAATATAAAGTTGCGAACCAAAATGATTTTGACAATCTAATTTCGACTAATTCTGACTCAGGGCGTGCCAGAGTGTATAAAAAAAGAATATCACAGTATTAGCTGCTTAGAACACCTCGGAAGTCTCCAATGTGAGTTCAGTCAACTACGAAATAACCTTCATCGCAAAGAATTCATAAGATTGACCTTTGGCTAATAAGGAGAACCCCCCACGCCAAAATCAGACTGTTAAAGCACTGAAAACATCTCGTACCACCGTCCAGAGAATCATCCATGAACATTTGAACCAAAAAACCGAAAGGATGACTGTGCTGCACACCCTCAAAGACTCTCACATGGCAAATAGGCGGGCAATTGCCCGAACCTGTAGAGGTCACATTTGGCGGGACGAAAGTCGGAGTTCATGGTCACCCTCGACGAGGCATGGTTTTGTCTAAAGGATTCAAAAAAATTGAGCCCAATATACTACGTTAAGACTGGAAATCCTGACCCGGAATTCGTCAAACCGTACGGCGAAAAGTTTGGTGACAAGCTCATGGTGGTGGGTGCTCTGACCGGGCGTGGAACTGACCCTCCCATCCGAGTTCCACCAAAAGTGAAAATTATTGAAGACCATTATATAGACCATTGTTAATAACGTTACTGGAAATTTCTGCGGCCGATAAGTACCCTTGAGGGACCGGCAAAGAATTTTTGCCCCATGACGCGGCTCCAGATCACACATCGAACAAGACCGCCCAGTACGCAGCGGTTTTGAAGGTCAGACTTGGAATGACCATCAAACCCAAGGCCAAGATGCCTGTCAAGAGCCCTGACACCAGTCGGATGGATTTTTTTGGCTTCGGATATTGTATTTAGAAGCACGCATTGAGGAGAACACCAACTCTGGGTCGTCTGGGTGGAGTTTACAAACCAATTCAGCTCTTCAGTCTACTTCCGGACCGAATTTTTGAGGCATGACTTTATCGAAAAAATTTGTAAAAATTCGAGCCTTTTCATAATGTTATAGACCACATCCCATCCAAATTTCAAAATTCCCCGACAAAAACTACGCACAGGGCTCGTGTTCCTAAACTGTCTTTTATAGGACGGGCACCCCTGTAATTCCGATTAATTCTGACTCAGGGCATGCCAGAGAGTGAAAAAAAGAATATCACGAAATGAAGTGCTTAGAACACCTCGGAAGTATATCCAACGTGAGTTCAGTCAACTGCATAATAATGACCTTCATCGCAAAAGAACTAACTCAACGAGGAAAAATGGTCAAAAATTGCAGGCAGCGGCAGTGCAGTGGAAATACGCAGCGCATATAAAAATGACAGGCTGGCTCTAGCAATAAGGAGACGACAAGGACGGCAATACTAGTATTTGTATGTCTAAATAGTTGCTCAGTTTGCAAAACAAAATGCTAAATTGGCTCTTCTGCGAATTTTGCACAAAAAAAACCCAAACTACCCAAACTTGCGACCTGCCCTGCCACAGCCACTGCACTGCTGCACAATAAATTAATTGCAAAAAACTAGTCTTTGCAGATTTGCACTGCAGCATGAATGAGTTCAGTCTGAAATTGACCAAGGTTGAGTTTTGCACAATTACAATTTTGTTCTTGGATATTACATATTTTGTTTGTGAATTCTGCAATTTGTCAAATTCAATTTGCAGCTGTACTTGGTATTTTTGCAAATCAATTGCATCTCCATGACTGACAAAATGGCAAGGTCAATTACTGAAAATGAAGGAGAATGTCTGAATGAATTGAAACGCTACGTTGAACTTGAACGTAAGTAAAATTTGGAAACCCAAATATGAAATTGTATTTAACTGATCGCAGCACGCAGCAGCACTGCGTTCGATGATCACAAGTGAAATATTTTACTCAAGGAGAACTTGCGCCGAACAGTGCCAAGAGTTTGGCCACCCTACGCAGTTAAAATCTGGAAAAATTAGTTGAGTCAACTGAAATTTTGATGAACTTTTTGATTTTGTTAGACAATCCAAATTTGAAAAATTTCAAGAGCATTTTGGACGACAAATTTCTTCTTCATTTTGTACGTGGAAAGAAATACGACACTGACAAAGCTATCAAATCGGTACGCGCGGTGATCAAATTTCCAGTTTTCTTATTTTCCTTAATATTTTTTCGGATCACCGATTGTTGAAATCATAATCGAAATTCTAATTGAATTGTCTTTTTCTTTGTGACTTCTCACAGCTCGACAACTACTTCAACGTCCGGAAAAATAAATACAGTTCGTTTTTTAAAACTCTAAAGCCGAGCACAAATTCAGCCTTGAGATCAGGGTGTGCAAGGGTATTGAGGAATCGGGACCAGGACGGAAGAGTCATGGCTGTCTTTCGATGGTGTAAGTTTTTGAGATGAGTAAGTGCTGAGTGGTGTAGTGGTCGAGGTAGGTTTTCGGTTATCTGTGCTAGTTCCCGTCTCGGGTTCGAGTCCTGGTGACCCCAAAATTTACATCCTTCCTTTGCCGGCCGTGAATTTTTGGCCTTGTTGTTTTTCTAGCCCCCTACAAGACGTCAGATGTTTCGTCGGATGACGTGACGGGTGCCATGATTCTGATCAGTGAAGAAATTTGGAACTCATCGGCCGGAGAACAACACGGATGCATTTTTTTGGTAGACCAAGCAGAGTTTGGATGGTCACACCTTCGTGTTTGGAAAAATCCGCTTAATGTCTACAAGTTTGTCAGCATTATTTTTGTAAGGCCATGCGACGGCGCGAGCTTGCGCAGAGCTTGTTTCTCAGGTTTATTTGGACTGAAATTGTGCTACGCGTTCTAATTTTTTGTTCAAAATATTTCAGAACAATATGCCGATTCGTTACAAAGAGGTCCATTTGGTGAACGTATCCTTCCTCTTCATGATATTCTTTAATGCAATCTACCACGTTTTTCCCAAAAAGCTCAAGGAGCGGGTAAGGACGATCAAACAAAAATTTAGTGTTCCCCACACGGGTTCAATTCGGGTTCAGTTCGGGTTCCAGTCGGTCCGAGATCGGGTTCAGGTTCTTGAATGTGGAACCTGACTTATTCGGGATCGAGTTGCTCTTTCTTAAACCTAACCCGAGTGTAGCATTACTCAGACTCTGAATCTGACCACCCAGTCAAACCTCGTTAATACGGACTACGAATCCGAAGAGTACATGACCACGACTTCCGTATTACCGAAAGTCTGTCTTCTGGAGATTCGACTCTAATGATAAAAAAATATTCAGGAATTATTCCAAATTTGAGGCAGTACCTTGCTCGGCCTAAATTTGGCAGATTTGTTTATTCTTGACTTTCCAGTTCCGGTACTACAATCAAGGTGAGAACGATATGGCAAAATTCCATGCCTCAGTCTCTCCAGACATTCTGCCAGAGTCGATGGGCGGGAAGTTGAGCGAGGATGAGGCTTGGGACTTGGAATTTGAACAAAGGATTTTTGCCAAAGATGACTACTACCAAAAATTCGCAGAGTAAGCTAGCCAATCGTTTTTCAATTTGCACCTAAATTTCTCTGAATTGGCAAAAATTATTTGCCAATTTAACGGAATTTCTAAATCTTCATATTTCTTTTTCTCACTAGGCTTTTGTGAAGCATTCATGACATGACCTGACTTGGTCTCTCAATATTTCTTCGGACATCCCATCATTGCATTCGGCACTGTACTTCAAGATATCGCTGAGGATTTACGCACTGTGCTCAATTAAATTGCAAAATTGTGATAAATTTTAGTTGTTTTGTAATCAAAATTATCAAAAATTTGCTAGTTTTATTACATTTAAAATTGTATACAATATTATTGGATTAAAATTTAACAAGATTTGAGATCAATCTAAAATCAAAACTCAAATTCTAAAATATCCTCGTGAGTCCTGCCCTTACAAATCCATTCCTTACGCCTAGGACTATAGTCAAGAAACCCAAACCTTATGAATAAATACAACTTTTTCAAATTTGGAAATTTGACACAATCGCACTCATCTAATCTAAAACTAACTGAAGAGTCATGAATGAAAATCGGGATACCTTGGGCAATATAATTTTGAATTAATTTCTTTGGGTCTTTTCTGAATAATTTTTTGTAGACTTCAGGATCCATACCCTCCAAATCCTCAGGGTTATTTTTGACACGAAATATTCCCCAAAACCTCCAATGAATTGATGTAATGTTTAGTTTTGGGTCAAAATTAATTAGTTCATCAGCCCAACGAATTCCTAACCTGATTTCAGCTTTGGGTGGGAAATATTTCTGACTGTGACTTTGGTCAGGCTCAATCATGACAATGCTTTCAATGCATGCGTCCAGGTTCGACTTTTGGTCAGAGGTCAAGTCGGTCATATTTGGGAGTGAGCTGTGCTGGACGTTGCGTAATTTCAGTGGTTTTGCAGCATTTTTACTACGAGAATTTTGGCAGAATTGGAGTAGAATGGTCGGTGTGATTGGGAAAATTGTTTCATTTGTTTCTTCTCCTTCGTCGTGTATCCATGACCACATAGAATCTGGAGTTTGGCCAAGTCCTCCAAAATCAATTGTTAATTTGTTTGATCGATTTTTTACGAAATTGATTAGAGGGTCGGCAGAGTTAGGTTCCGCATTTTCTGCAGCTGGCCATATTGATTGCCTTTGAAATTAATATTAAAAGTTTAAGTTAGAGGAGTAACTTAGACCCGAACTGACAAGGGACACTTCCGAGGTGTGCAAAGCATTTAATTTCGCGATATTTTATTTACACTCTCTGGTAGCCCTGAGTGATAATCAATCAAGACTAGATTGCCAAAATCATTTTGGGTTACAACTTTATTTTTTTCAAATTTTGAAAAATTGCGAAATGGCGACATTCAGAGACTCTTGTCTTACCTACAGGAAGAATTCGAGTTTCATGACTCCTTAGCATTTTTCAAAAGATCTCAAATATCATATCGGAAAATGATATTTTTAATTGACTCAAAATTTTCGATGATTATAATTTTCATGTACGCTGAGCGCAAAAGAATAGAAAAGTCGTTTTCGGATTTTTTGAAAAATCCCAAAGAAACTCTATTTTTCCTAAAGTTAAGAGCATGGGAATTTCGCCGTTTTGTGATTTTCTAAAATTTCAACAACATAAAATCGCGTAAAAAAATGTCTTTGACTATCTAATTTCGATTAATTCTCACTCAGGGCATGTCAGAGAGTGTAACGGTATTGCGATATTAGATATTTAGAACACCTATGAAATGTCCCTCGTAAGAATTTGACAAAATCAAAACTGAAAAAAAAACTTACCAAATTGGCAACCGAACATATTCCAAATTTGAACATTTCCGTAGTAATATTTCAATCAAATGCTGAACATTAGCTCGCCCGGACTTAACTTTCAGTATTTTCAAAGTATTCAAGTCATTCAATTTTAAAATTTTAGCCAAAATCTTATCGGAATAAAATTCGTCTGAAATCTGCAGCGATTGCAAATTTGCCTCGCTCAATATTTGCAAAAAGTGACCATCAAATGATTTAAAATTGACTTGAGTCAAAGTTGAGTTGAAATTTGCAATGAATCTTTTGATGTTATAACGAATATTATTTGTACGTCTTGATTTTATCGATCGCTTGTCCTCAAATTCAGATTCAATCGCATAAACTATGCTGTAAATATCCCATGTTGAATTCTTCACAATTTCTTCCAATTGATCCTCATCCTTGATATAAATTTTAATCATTTTCAAATATTTTGACTGATTTACTATTGAATTGAAAATGCGGCAAGTTGTGCGTAAATTATTCAATGCAGTTGAATTCAAATTAGCTAGGATTTCATCCAAAACCTGTTTCAAAATTGAAATATTATTTTAGAAAAACTTTTAAATATTTTTCAAAATCTTCAAAACTTACTAAAATTGGGAGTTTGTTTAAATCCATTCTTCAAACTTTTTGCCAGTGGGCTTGCGTGTGTCCGTTTCAGTGCAGGTTGTCAAAATAATTGTTCTTTTTAAAGGAATAAATAGCAGAGGAGCCTAACCACGTGGCATATAACATGTTGAACATTTCAAGGTTCTATTCTTAGGCTTCCTTGCCTTCCAAGGTTACGCCGTCAAGAACTGGTCTGCGAAATCGCAGGTGGTTTAATGGCCACGTGCTTAACGGGTTAGCAGAAAAATCATGCCCTGAAATTAAAATAAAATGGAATGAATGCGCAACATGATTTTGAAGATATTCAATCAGATTGAAATGAAATTGAAGAATTTAGTCATTCGTTGTGTGTTAAATACTGTCATTATGTTGTCAAATTTATGTGTAATGCTTCATTTATAGTATTCTTCACTCGCAGCAAAATTTCACTCGCGTGAAGACGAATTTTCATTTATAGTCCAAGAGTGAAAATTTCACTCGCAGCAAAATTTCACTCAACGTGACGAGTGAAGTTTTGCTTTTCACTCGTGGGTGTTTATAGTCACCGTCACTCGCATCAAA
>JAQGCM010002689.1:0-10633 GCA_034699705.1 Hymenaphorura dentifera
ATGAATTACGTGATGAACTCCTCTTTAGATGGATCATAAAATTTGAGCTTATTTTTTGGTGGTGTTTGACGACTGCCTAAATTGAGCCGAAAATCATCTTCGAGTCGAGACGCGAGTAGACTTGTAAAAATAAATTGAAAGACAACCGTTACTTAATAGAGAATTGGTCAATTGGTGCATTTTTCTCAAAAGTAGTAGAGTTTTTCGGATTAAGTTGTTTCGTAGCTGAGTAAAAGTAAAAGGCAACATATTCGGGTTCGGGTCTGGATCCAGGCATCCGATTGTTGCTTGGTTGATTGCTTTGGCCGTTAATTAAATTTGCGGGTGTGCTGTGTGTGTACTTGGCACTTTCCTCATTGTTGTTTGTCTAGTGAGTAGTGAGCACACGACGACGACAACACGACGTGACCGCTAAACAAACGATGACGATGGCATCGAAAAAGTAATCTAAATTTGTACGGAAATTGGCTGACACTGGCACAGGAACAGGGACCAATTTTGCGGGTTTTCCATCATTTGGCTTTGGCAGGCACTAAAAATTCCACTCAAGCCCAATAATTGCTACAATTGATAAAGAATTTCAACAAGACTACAGTTTTTTTTGTACAGTCATTTGCAAATTGGCGACAGGCGACAATCACAATGCATTTATCTTTGCCTTCCTGGGCTGGCAACTTTTTTGCCATGTTTTTCGCGAACCACCCACCTTTATCTAGGCCAAATGACATCACAACTTTACTAGGCTAGGCTTTTTGCTGACCTTTCAAATTTACCAGGTAAGAAGCTCAAAAAATTTCTCAACAACCTACTTTGTTTTGATCTGCCTGTTTACCACAATGAGGCAGGAGGCAGAGATCTTGACTCTGACTCGGAAATTTGATATTCGAATTCGAGATCTGCATCTGCAGAAACTTCACCAAATTCGCCTTCATTCATGTTGTTTGTAAACAAATGTCCCGCTCCCGGGTCCCCGTCCCTTCTTGCTCTTGGTCTAAATTCCTCTGACTCTGGCTAGGATTCTAGTTCCATTTCTTTGTTCTATTTCTATTTCTACTTCTAGTCACCTGGCCTGGCCCATTGTTTTCATTCTGTGGTCCAATTTTGCTGCCCGACTTTTGCATGAGCATGATGCATGAGCATGATCCGTCCCAGCTGTTCGCTCTGCTGTTTCTTCGTATGTCATTCCATTCCACTGAAACACAATCCTCAAAAAGGAACCCTGCTGCGGTTAGGGAGCCTAAGGAATTCGAATTCAGCGAAACCGAATTCGTCGTCGATGGCTATGGCTATTTCTGCAAATTCCGACCACACCGCACTATACCGCACTGGATTATTTATGTCCCTCTACTGCCCGCCATTGTTGGCCAAACTAAATCTTCTCTGCTCCTAAAATACCCGGATTCGGGTAGCAGGCAGTAGCAAGCGGAATTCGATCCAAATACCTCACCATTGACGTGGGCAATGCAATGCATTGCATTGCGAGTGCAGTGCCGTGCAGCTTGGCAGGCAGGCTGGCATTGACCGATTCTTCCTTGTACAAACTTTGACCTCCATGTTTACCAATTCGATTCGATCCAAGTCGGTCGGGGTGGGGGTTCCAAGCTATAGCTTTCTCCTTGGATTTTACCCGGGTATTATGCCGTCGCCCTACGTACGACCGTACGAGTACGAGTTCATTCATCCGTCTCTGACTCTGCTGCTGCTGCCTGTCTGTTCAATGAAATTAAGATAATAATACTGGTCTTGGATACAAGGAGCACGACTTGGTTTGGGAATGAGGGTTCTGGATGGCGGAAGAATTGGAATATTTATGAGTTAAATTGAAGGAAGGAAACCTACCCAAAAGAGAGAAGAAAAAACCCGGGGTCGGTTCGGTTTCGGCTGATATGGATATTCACATTCACATTCACACAGGACTGGATGGTTGGTCTCGACCAGATAAGATTCTTCTGAAGAGTCAGTCGTAGTCTTCTGCAAAGGCAAAGAAACGTGGAAAGGAAAACAGAATTTAAATGGGGGGACTCGGCCGGCCGGATTCGAGTCGCATAATACCCGGTATTCGGTATATCGTAAAAAAATGAAAACAGTTTTATGATCTCGTGAATTTCCCCTCAATTTTGAGGGAGGTAGAGGTAGGATTATGCCGTTTCGAAAAGCCTTTTTCGCCTTTACTCGTCGTCATTCAAGACTCAACTCAAGAGTCGATTTTGCTCTATAAAATTCAACACTTGAGTGCTGTGAGATTGAATCGAATCTTCTTTCCTCTTCAAGTCAAATTGTATTGGATTGGGCCTAAAAATTGTTTACTTGTAAATAAATCTTGTGTGAATTCCGAGAATAAAAATCCCTAGAATTTAGAATCCTCGACTGCTCGCTCGAGTAGCAATTTGACGCGATGAGATGAGAAATGTGCAGTGCAAGTGCAAGAAATGCGCCAAAAAACGGATCCGATTGAGGCAAATTCGGAGTTTGGGCCGGGCCGGAGTAGTTTGTCTGACTGAATGTGAATATAAAAAACCAATGAGAAATATTCAATGTTACTCAAATTGGACTTTTAGAGAGTCCGTAAAAGCTCTTCAGACTCAGTCAGACTTTTTTTTTTACTTGAGTTTCGTTTTCCTAAGGGATTTCCTATGGAAATGTCAGATTCAATAAGGATAAGGCAACACAGGCGAGCAAGTTACGTAAGTTAGGCAAGCAAAAAGAGCCAGAGCAGCGCAGACCAGCAGCCCAGTAATGCAGTGTGGGATCTGGGATATAATCTAAGCAATGGGCACTTTGCTCACTTCAAAATTCCAAAGGGAATCCAGCTTGCTGCAGAATGTGTAGAATCGGACCAAATTTTACACTCAAGTGGCCAATTCGTAAAATTGAATTGAAATGATCATTCAAGATTCAACGAGGAGAGAGCAGAACAGCAAGCAACAAAAAAGCTCTGACTTCGGCTGTAATTGGATGGATCGGATCGGATCTGAAAAGTTTCGAGTGCAAATTTTCACTTTTTGGAAGTGTAAATTGTAAATTTTCAAAAGACGAATCTTTTCGGTGTGCAAATTCTGTGCAAATTGTTATCTTGAAAAGTTGCAAAAATTGCAATGAATGACTGTGTGGGAGTAGGAGTAGTGATGAATTTGTGTCGAGTTGACTTTGCCTTGTTGGCTCTGGCAATGCAATGGGTAGGCAGTAGGCAGGCATGCAAGTTTGCATGCAAAGCATGGGTTGAGTGCAAGTCCGAGGTACTAGAGTTTATCTGCGCCCTCTCAACATAGTGGCTAAATGGGGCGAGCAGCAAAGTCTCTGTGTTAGAGAGCTGAGCCCAAGGTTCGAAACCTAGTGGACGGAAATGATGAAGCGATACTAACTAACTTGTTAGACACCGAGAGAAAACCTTGCGGAAATTCGCTCGCCGTACTGATCCTCCACTTTTTTTTTAAATTCAATCAAATTTCGTAAAATTTAATTTCGCAAAAATCACTTAACATGCAGAATTCTAGCTCTTTGCATGGAACTTTTACAGTGCAGAATTTCTCTAATCTCAGAAAATTACAACTTCTACTGAGTCAGACTTCTGATATTTCTATTCGTAATTACGAAATGCGATATTGAAGTGTGCGTTGCAGTGCTGTGGGTATGGCTCTCGCTCTGACATATGTTTGTTTTACTCTCAAAAAATTAATTGCACCATTTTACCACTAATTAGTGAAGTAAATCAAACAAATTAAGCAAGCCTCACGTGCTCGTCGCTCGTGCTGCTGAGAAAACAGGTAGGCTCTCGAAGCCCAACTTTTTTTGATAGAGATTGCAGATGCGATAGTAATTAAGATTCCGGCCCGTGTAGTAGTAAGTAATTAGAAAGTCGAATTTATGAGGTGGCTGGGCTACGATGTGAAAACTGTGGATATTGAGTGAGCAGTGAGCACAGCACTGCACTGAGCACCTGCAGACGCAACGCAACGCCAAAGGCAAGGCTGAAAGGCTGGTTGTTGAATTTCTCGTCTTCATTTAATGCCCGGGTTCGGGCATCGCTTGGGTTCCGGGTTCCTTTGCCTGCCTTCTAATTTTTCCCATTAATAGTTTGCCAAGCGGAAGTTTAATTTGCAATCGAACTTGTAGATTACAGCTTGCTGCTGGCTGGCCTGGGCTTGATGAGGAATGTGAGTCGTGCTCGTACCAATTATAATTATAATTCCAACAAAATTGGATATTTGCGTGTGTCATTTCATAAGAGAGTTGAGTCGAGTCTGACTAAATTTATTTGCACAGGTTTTCGGTTAGTTTTCGTCTTTCGTAGTAGTAAAAGGGCCTGCTTTCCACTTACGACTTGCGACTTGCTTAGAACCCAAACTTAAGCAAAGCACTTCGATTCGAACAATTTGTTCTCAAAGCTCGAAGTACAAATTATTAAGCCTTGCAGCCTGAGCAGGTGCAGGCAGAGCCTAAGACTTTATTGAGAAGACTGTGTACTGTGTAGACTTTGGCCGGGACGAGAAAACAATTAACGATTTTAATTAACGCTCCACTAATTAAACAAAGCGAAAGCAAAAGCAAACCAGAAAAACGCTACAGCTGAGTTGGGTTTCGTTCGAGTTATTTGCTTTTACAGAAATTTACTACCGACAGGTTGTTCGACAAACTTCAATTTCATCTTTTTAGTTTGAGTGCGATTGCGAGCATTTCTTGCAAGACTTGTGCAAGACTTGTGCAATTCTACCCTAACACTGCACTCTACCTGCGTTCTGTGATTGATTGCTTTGCCTTCAAAATAAAAAAATTGCTAAAAATGCTTGGAATTTAGTCAGATGAGTCAGATCTAGGTTTTGGTATTTTGTAGCACTTTTAAGTGAATTGGTGAAATATTTTATTGCAAACTGGCGAAAGTGCCAAAGACAAAATTCTTCAGGAAGCCATGAAGTCGATGTCTGCAAATGTAGTAAAATTCGAGCTCAGAAATTCTTCAGACTTCAGTTTAACTCCCGAAAACGGTCACGGTTCAGGAATCAGGATCCGATCCGAGTCTGACTGCTCATTTTTCATTCCTGTCCTGGCTAATAAATTAGACAGAATTCCAAAATTATATTTTATTCAAATTTCAAGCCAAAAAAATGATCATGCAAAATTTTGCAAATTTGAGATTTTGAGTTCTGCCAGGCTTTACTGACACCGTGACACCCCCTAATAATAAATTTACACCTGAGAACAAACAGATAGAAACAGGTTTAGACTTGTATTCAGAACTGAACTTCCATTTTTCATCTACAAGTAGAGTCCAGCTCACCTGGAAAATTCATTCGAAAATAGCCAGACAAATTAAGGCCAGGGACAAAAATCGGAGAATCGGTTAGAAAAATAGAAGCCCGGGTTTCTATTTGAATTTTTACTGGTCCACCATGCCAGACTAGACTAGCAGCAGAGCAGACCCCCTGCTGAAGTGAAGTTTGTATTATGTAATAGAATAAATCGATTTTTATTCACAGATAACCAACTTTGAGTACTTTCTTCTTCTTCACTTCACTTCCCTCCTGGGCTGCTTTTTTCTTCTCCTTTTGCTTTCCTTTTCAAAAGACAACTTAACTTCACCTTCAGGCTTTTCTTTTCTCTCCTTAATCCTAGCTAGAATCTAAAAGCCTTACTACCCGGGTAGTACTAGAATACCCGGGTATTGCACTCAATCCAATCCAACTATCCGACAGCACTAGCACAGCCACACTTTTTTCATTCTTATTTTACTTACGTTTTACGTATGTACTTAGGTTACTTTCGTATGCATTAAGTCAACTCGTTTTCACCGAGTCACGACTGCCACTGCCAGAGAATTGTCCCAGTTCCGGCTCCGTCTGCTACCCGGGTTCGGTTTTTTCGCATCGCACCATTGTTCAAAACCAGATTACATCATTGGGAAGTGGGGAGTAGATATTCAAACAATGCAAAAATGCAATACAATAGAGCACTGTCGGTTCGGTTCGGTCGGTTCGACACAACAATGGAAAAAATGAACTGAAATGATAGCATTGTCTACCGAACACAAATCGAAATACCAAACGATAAACGAAATTTCTTTATCTGAGAGCTAAGCCAAGACTTAAGACTTTGAGTGTACTTGACTTGCCGCGTATTCCGGACTTTTATGCGGGTATTCCAGGAATTTGCGAAAAGAAGTACCTTGGCATGGCATGGCACACACTTGACACTTACGCAATAAGAATTTTGAGTGGTGGTACTTGCCTTGAGCTTGAGATTTGCTCTCGAGGGCTAAAATGGCTCAGAAAACTCAATTGTTTCACCTTGCCTTTCATGGCCTTTGTCTTTTAAGGTCAGCTTTTTGAAGCAGCAGCTCACATTTCCAAAAACGCTTTCATTTTGAGATTTAAAGAAAGCACTTTGCTTAATTTCATTTAGAATGTCGTACAATTCATCCCAGCTGAATCGTTGCTGTCACGCGTCACTTAAGATGGCGCCATCTGTAATTAAAAATTTATAGCATTCATGCCAGTTCTCACTTTTTCGGAGCGTTCAGGCGCCATTTTGATTTCCCTGACTGTCTTGTCTCTCTGCTTTCTTGGACTTGATTTTGACGTAATATTTGGCTCCTCGGCAGCCGCAGCAAGAGCCGCCGTATTTCTTATTTCGTATTTATACAAAAGGATAGCTTTTTAATTTGTTAGATGGATGGATGGATGGGGGGCTAGACCCTAGAAGCTTCATGGACTAGGCCCACTAGGCTAGCCTAGACGTCTAGATTGTTAGAATCCTTAATAGCCGTCAGCCGTCGGCCGCCTCAGCCTTTTGACATGGACATATCAATCAGGTGTATCCTTATGTCCGCCTCCGCCTTCATTTCTCTTCTCCAGCTTCAGCTTCAACTTCAGCCATCAAAAGAAATAAGGCTTGAATTATTACATAACAAAATACATGACATGACAGACAGACAGACAGGGCACGCGGCACACGGCACTCACACGGAAAAACCCGGGTCCAGACCAGGTGCAGTTTTCGGTTTTTTAGCTTTCCATTCAGCCAAAAACACCGACTAATCGATCAATAATCATTTTCGTTTCCCAACCCAGCCGGGCCAAGCCAAGTCTTTGAATTGTGTATGCATGTAAGTTAGCTTAGCTTTTGAGAATCGACATCGACATCGATTTCGACATTGGATGGGCTCGTCCGTCGCTCCTACTCGTAGTCGTACGTAATTCTACGTTGTAAAGGAATTCATTGAATCGAATGAGCCAGAGTTGGCTGTAATTGATTGAACTGAACTCGAGCTCGATTCGAGAGCGTGATGTTTCATGTAAAGAAAAAGTAAGTAAGTAAGTTTTTTTATTACTTACAGAAAAGACTGACTGACTGACTGGCTTGGGTAGGACTAGACTCTGTAGAGTTCGAGTTCGAGAGACGGACGAGCCGAGTCGGCCAAAACGATAAAGAATCGAAATTGAATTGAACATAACGTGAATGACGCCAGCCAGGCAAAGTTTGAGAAGCTTTGGCTTTGAGCGAGTATTTCGCAACTGGCATGATATCGATAGACTTTTTTCTGGTCAAAAACTTGATCAATTATTCAGAAATCGCTCAATTTTGTTTCGTGGGAAAGGTAGCTAGGGCTTCGGAGTGCAGCCTTACCTGAGACTAAAGTGCATTGATGGATTCGTCGTTTTTTTATTACATAAATAATTGCTCAAATTCTGGTCTTGCAGTCTGCGGCAAGCCTGTCTGCTTTGAAAACTTTGGAAATCCTAATCAAAAGCGGCTCGGCTCGAGTCGAGTGTCTGACTGATAAATTATGAAAATTCGCGTGATTCTATTGTGGGCTTTTCGGCTTTTGAATGAAAAGTTTTTGAGAAATGCGATCGAATTGGTAAAAAAATTGCAAACTCATTCAAGTTGATTGTTTGGCATCTTTTCGAATCGAGTCTGTCATTCTGTGCGGTGCGTGGTCGTCGTCGTCGTTTTGTGGTGTCATGAAATGGGCGGCTCGGATGGGCCCAAACATGTAATTTTCGGGGTATGGCTTATTCATGGGTCGAGTGTCGGTCGAGTCCTACAGACGGTTTTTGGAAACCCAAGCTAGGCGGGTATTTCCTGGATATTTGGAATTCGGATTGAGCAACTTATGTGATTGACCCTAACCCTAAGTATTACGTAGTGGACCCAGGAGTAGTCGAGTCGACTAGTTGACAGTTCCGAAAGTACTTTGATACTGATTCTGATTTTACGTCGCAACATAAACTGACGACGACACAACTTCCTGGGTTCATCGGTGTGGTGATGTCAATGTGGAGATAAAATGCAATGCAATAAACTGAAACTCGAATGCGTCCAGCGGTCGGTTTCGGTTTGGCGGAACGAACTGGACGACTGTTAAGGGGAAAGTGCCCCCCTTTCTGAAAATCTGAAAGTCTTATTCTTGCACAGAATTTTGAAAAAATCTTCCTGATTTTGAGGACACGGTCGAGCTAGTCTAGTCTTCAGTTTATGGGGTATTTCCAGTAATGTAATGACAATGAGCAGGGTCCTGTCCTGCCCTGTCCTGTGGTTTCGTGTCTGGACAAGCAACTCTGGAAAGCTGGAAAGTTTGAACCGTCTTTTCTTTTCCAGCCACGGAATGGAATGGAATCGCGTGACTGTCTCTTTCTTGTGAAATTTTACTCAGAAAAGTAATTATTAAAGTGAACCTTGCTTAGTTGAGTTGAGTTCATTCTCATTGCCTAACCTCAACTCTACTCAACCTGACAATACTTATACTTGTACTACTTTGTCAGACAAGTTCGTTTCGTTCTCCGAAAAACCCGAAAACCAAACCCCTTCATACTCGTACTCCTACCTGCCAATCTTCCGCATTGCATTGCAAACCATCTTTATCGATTTCACTCCGCTCTTCGGTTTTCGGGGTTTTCGGTATGTCACAATCGCATTGCATTAGCATCTTGCAATGGACTACCTGCTTCCCGCTTCGCGGTATTTCTCATAGTTCTCATGTACGGACACACGGACAGAACAGGACAGTTTGGCTTAATTACCTGCTCGAAGCTTGAGCTCTTACATTATTTTGTGACAGAACTAGAACGACAGACAACCTGGAGCGAGCGAGTGAGTTTATTACCCCTAATGAGAGCTCATTAATATTCTGAAGGTGTCGGCGGACTCTTATTCTTTCGGCAATAAATCGTAATCTCGCCAGACTCGCCATCGTCGACTAAGTCTTTGAAAATTGGAGCGACATCTAGACTTCAAGAAAAATGCTAAAGTTTGAGGTTAAGGGTCCTCAATGATGTCGCTGGTTGAGGATACTGGAAAAGGTTTATGCTTGAAGGAGACCCCTTAAACTTTTTTCTGGCTTGAATGGAGGCCTCTGGTTGCTTTTTGATCCTTGATGCTGATTTCTGCCTTTCCCAATCGAGGCCCTTTACTTTCTCAGAATTCTCTGAACCCACGAACGACCTGACGAAGGTCCCTTAATTTGCTTTGAAAACTGACTTGGTGCCAAGTGCCAATCTTCAAAACAATTTTCATTTCCCCTACCTCTCGTCTCAACTAAGTACCAAGCACACACGCATTCTCACATCTTTAATCCCCCAACAATTTAAATTCATTCAATCCCCTCGGTACAATTGTTTTCCGGGTGAAATAATTCATAAGCACATTTTCCACCTTTTGTGTTTTACATATGCACAAACACTGCACGACACCAAAATTTTGTACAATTTGCTTATGCATTGCATTGCATGCTTAGTCAGTCAGTCAAAAGACATTTGCCGCCCGGCTCCCGCCGAGCCAGCCAGCCAGTCCTGACTGACTGACTCCCTCATTACATTATGAATTCAGTGCGATGGAACAAGTAGTCAAGTCAACTCAGGTCGTCAGCCAGCCAGCTTTCTCCAGTTTTCTCCAGTGCAATTCCACTTTCCACTGGAGAAATTCCAAATGTCTAATTTCCTAATAGTGAAAAAGTCCAGGGACTCCTTGGAGATACATGAAAATGAAAGGGGGGAGAAAATTCTCATGACTTCGCACTCGCAGACTCGCAGTTCACATGCCTGCATGCATAAAAAGCTGCTCAAGTTTTTTCCCCACCAAACCACATGCATTTTTTGCCCTCGTCGTCGTCTTATAAGTTATGCGACTTTTCTAAGCTAGTGTAGCGCAGCGACAACGACTTTGTGTAATCTAATGTAATGTACTCGCAACTCTCTCCGACTTTCTCTTCACTTTCTCCAGCAAAATTGCACAAGGAGCAAGTAAAATAGAGTAGGAAAAAAATATGGTGGAAATGAAGTTTTATGACGACTGTCAATCTTGCTTTTTGCATATTAGGAAGTGTTTCTTATTATTGCAGCCAGTGCAGTGGGAACTGGAGCTGGAACTGGAGAAGCAGGTAGGAATTTACCCCAGAGGGGGGACGGGGTGGGACTCCAGAGCACTAGAATGACTGTTGTAAGTGTAACTGTCTCTCCAGGACTGTAATTTCAGTTTCTTTATGTTGATTGAGTGTGGAATGAGAATGGCAGGCAGGCTCGAGTTGAGTTCACGGCTAGTAGGAGTACTCAGAACGTGCATAATAAATAATCAGTCGCGACTGAGGGACAGCCCGAAGGATTTAGTTTTACTGAATATCGCCTTGACATTAGATATCAAG
>JAQGCM010002690.1:0-10630 GCA_034699705.1 Hymenaphorura dentifera
AATTTGAATTTGGTTGTCAATGACTAACACATGACAAAACAAACTTATAAAACGCACAGAACTTCGGACTGACGGAATTAAGGAAGGAATTACATAGCTCATTATAAAGATTAGATAAAATATAAGGATTTCTTTCTTTCTTCATTCTAATATTCTAATATTCCGTTAAACTAGGAGGAAGAGATCTCAGTATTTCTACGTCTTCAAGGTTCCCAAGTCGAGTTCCAATTATTGGAACTTCCAAAGAAATGTTCATAAAATTTGCATCAGAAATTTTTAATTTGTATCTTGGAACTCAAAAGTTCGATGGACTGCCATTAGAGAAATGAAATAAGTTTGCGAGACAAGCAACATTAGACGTTATAGTTTTATGCAAGTGTTCTTAGATTTTGGCAGCTCATTAACTAATAGCTTTGTGACCTTTTTCTGGATTTTACGTAATATTGTTCGAATAACTACTCTCCAAATTGTATGAGCTTAGTCAAAGTATAAGTATGAGCATTTAACGCTAGAATGAAATAGTCGTTTCACTTTTGTGATTCATACACTGTTATTGCAGCCGACGCCGACACCCTAGTTGCCATTTTATCAGCATGATTTTGAAAACTTGAATAGAATTTTATACCACACTCCCCAGAGGTTTAAATTCGGGTACAAATTTAATTGAAGTGCCATCAAATTAATATTAATTGAAGTACAACAAAATAAACTGAGTTTGTCGGATACTCTCTCGCAGGCAAACAAAAGCATATCAACATTTTTCAAATTTACTAAAAACATTGCTCTCTCAGCAAAGTAACATTGGATCATTGGGTGTCGTAGAGTTGAGTCAAAATTGTACGCGGGCTATAACAGCTACATTGTTAATCTTCGACGGCTTTAATGTCTTCACGGATTTTCAATTCATCTGCACGCTTAAAATTTAAAATTCAATGGAACTTTGCTAGATTTATTTTTTGCAAACAACGTCGCATGCTATTCTTGTAAATATGATGATTTTGCTGAAAATTTGCATTCTACTCAAACGAGTAAGTTTAAGTTTTTGTACATTAAGTTCACAAAAATGATTTAATTGAAAGCCAAGTCTGAATAAGCACCCAGGTTTTAGTTTAATTTTTACGGTAGAGTGGATAGAGCAATGATGTCCGACAAGTGAACAACTTTCTTGTTCTAAAATTGCTAAAAAAAAGTCCCAAAAATGAAACTAAAAATCCTCCCCGTGAATTCTATCCCATATTTCCTGAAGCAGGCATTACGCATTACACTTTCCTTTGTATCGCTAATCTGAGCTGAACCCAAACAATTAAATTCATTACATTTCATTCAAAGCCTTGCTTGAGCCCGAGAATTGAATCAACTCGAATCCAAACTTTGCAATTCTGCGAAGTCATTGTTTTCTTTCAAGGCAGGCCGACTGCAGGGCCAGCGGCTTACATGTACTACAATGTACAAGATTCGTATGCATTAGATCTGAATGCAATGCAATTCATGTGCTTCGCCTAAGCGCTTATTAATTTGTTATAATTATTAGCCTTTGCTGCCCTGCCCTGCCTGCCACGAATAGCAGAAGAGATTAGTGATTAGTCACTTTTGATTTGCATTTGTGCATGCATTTTGCTATTCAAAAGCCGCTCTCCTTCCTACAAAATTGTGTGTTTAGTCTTGAGTCTATTCAGTCACTCAGTCCAGAATATTTTGGTTCTCACTGCAAGCACTAGTATTTAGCACTACTCTGCAGACTTTAAGGCCATGCCATGGGTGGACAAAATTATTCAAATATCTTATCTTCGTCGTTCAGTTCACTCTGCATCTGCTCTGCTCTGCTCCTAAGTCCTCCTATTTATTTTCTAGACCAGACCACATCTGAGCAAGCAAAAGACTTTCTCCTCGCCTTGCCTTGCCTAGTCTTCAGAGTCTAGTCGAGTCGAGTCGATACAATCCAAAGTAGAATTGAAATCTGCTGTTGTAGATCAAGTATGTAGTAGAGTAGAAATAAACTGCGTAGGCGAATGTTATGTATGCATGCAGTTTCTCACCAACCAACCAACCACCAAATCAAATTTTATTCACCCTCTTTTCGTCCCTCTGCGAAGATTTGACTAGATTTCTCCTGCTTTCTCTCTCTCTCTCTCTGAGTCTGAGTTGTCAACACATGCATTGCATTGCATTGCATTGGAGGAGATCGAGGGAGTTTTGGTAAAGTTTTTGGTGAGAATGAGATTAAGGATTCTGGTGATTCTGGTGCCTGGTCCGATCCGATCCGAATGAAATGAGGAGAGAGTGAAGATTAGATTTCCATAATGTGATGTACTGGCACTTGGCCCTCACTTGGCAAGGCATGGTAGGGAAATGGTGGAATGGAATGGAAAAGCAACAGACACATGCAAGCACTTTGTCGTCGTCGTCGACTTTGTGTGTTCGGAGCGGACAGAACCATGTGTTAATAGATTTATTGATGCAATATCAAAGCAAAGTTCCAAGTCCTTCAGGGTGAACCAGAGAACTTCATGCGATACGATACGATATGACTGCACATGCATTCCTTGGAATTACCCTCAAGCTCAAGTTTAATGCGATTCGATGCAATAAAATGTTGCAAATGTCGGAAGAGTCTCGATATTGTACACAAATTCTAATAAATGAGTTAAAAATCTGGGAAGAATTAGGGATTAGAGCTCAAATTCTGAGGGAATCCCTAAGACTGTCGAAGTTTTGCGAAGCGCCCATTTTAATACAGGATTTTGTAAGATCCATTGTTGCTGATCACCTCTCAAGTAGCCTTTGTCTTGTACCACGTCCGGTTAAAATTTTTAATTTCTGGAAATCTAGCTGGACAGAATTCTTGTTTTGAGTTATCGAAACAAAGATATTTTGTCATTGCGTGACAGGGATGCTCAATATGCCCCTGTGGGATGAGATCCCATCCCATGCACGCATCACATGCTTCTGAAGTAATTCCAATAAAAAGCTCTCTTGGTGTCTAGCTGTGTGTTTTCTTTTCGTCGTCGTCCATTTATTTCGAACCGGGTCAAGTGGAGAGTGGACACAGCGAGCCGAAGACAATTGACCAAAATGAGGTCAACTTCCCACAGTCAAACTCCAAGTAAGTCCAACGGTACGATGCGATGTAATGTTTGACTTGACCTCCTCACTCTCAAAGAAGAAAAGTGAACGTGAATTGCATGACAAATGTGTGTCTTTGTAATTGGCAATTAAGCTTGAAATGGAGCTAATCGTTTTTTTCTCTTCTTCTTTCTTGGCGTGGCGTTCTACTTCTACCACTGCTCGTTTTTTGTTCTTTCTCTGACTCGATCTGCTGCTGCTGCTGCCGACGTCCGTCCGTCCGTCCAACTCCAAATAGTACAAGAAACCGTCGACGATGACGACTTCACTTTCTCTTCCTGTTCGTTTTCCCATTTTTTGCTTTCTCCGCTTTCTCTCTTCACGGAAGGAGGAACGGAGAAGTAGAAGAAGAAAAAAGAAGGAAGTTTTTTCTCTCCTTCTCTCCGTCTTCTTCTTCTTTCTCTGTGTCTGTCCGCGTCCGTTTCTTTCTATTTGTTCCCATTTTGATAAATGACCACGTCTCGCAAATTTGCTGTCAGTTCCACCACCATTTGCTAAACTTTTACTACAAGAGTTGAGTTAGCTACTTTACGTAGCTAGGAGCTGCTAACGTGGGTTGGAAATGGTGATGGTGTGGTGGCCGTGCGGTGGTGGTTAGGCAGGCGATGGAGCTTAAGAAAGAAGGAAGATCAAAGTGTAAGCTTTTCCAGTCCACAGCTCTGCCTGCACTAAAGATGCACACCCACGATATTTCAGTGGCAAGGAAAGGGAATCCCTAGGATTTCATATGAAGGACATTACTCATCAGATGACTCAAGGCTCCACCACCATCCAACAACTACTACGGCAGTACCAAACCGTACAGAAAAAACTGAGCTGAACCGAACCGAACCGATTCTTCTCCAATGCAATGAAAATGCAATGCAATGTTTCCATGTTCAAGAAAATGCAATCGACGGCACAAAAATTCAACCCGAGCTTACCCGCCCGCCTTTTGCTTGTGCAAAGAAATTGCTGGGTGCTTCAACTTGAAATCAATGTTTGAAGCATGACCCATGGTCATGCAAATGTCAGTCAGTCAGTCTTCTAAATTCCGATCCGTTCGAGAAAGACGAACTTCTTTTAGTTTCAACAGAATGCTTGCTTTTCATCGTCCCTTCCTGCAAGCTTTCAAATCTTCAATCCTCGAGAAGAGAAGAGACACCACAAAAATCAGATGACGACAAAAAACACAGATTCCGTAGATTCCAATTTTCACAATCTGGACAGCCAGCCTAGCAGTCCAATCCAAGTCCAGCCCAGTCCCCTGCACTCACTAAGCATCTAGTCCCAAATCAAATCTTGCATATTTTCAGTTTAATTTTGCAGCAAGTGTCGAAATAGAGCTTTGCAAAAAAATCCAACCGTAATTTCTCATCATTCTCATCAGGGTCTGTCGCACTCAAGACGTCAGATTGAGGTTAGACTTAAGGCTTGGGTTGACAATATCAAGTCTCATCATAAATCCTGTCTCTGCCTTCACTGCACTGCACCGCCTTGAGCTAGAAAAAGTAAACACTGGAGTTTTCCTTTGGCACGAGCACAAGCGCAAGGTCCGACTACTCTTCGCGAAAGTACTCGTACTAAAGGCAAAAGGATGAGTTTTTGTTTGCAGTGCGAAACCTAAAGAGCACAGGAAAGACACACAAAAACATATCACGGAATACAGGGCAAAAACGAAAAAAAGTAGACGATTTTGCGTACGTACGCGACCCTTCCACTTCCAGCGGCCAATTTTTTGCATTGGGCACATGACCTTAGTGTAACCGAAGCCAAGCCCAGTATCCATTTGATAGATTAGAAAATCGGTTCGGTTCGGTTTTTATTCCCACAAAGTATCGGCGGCAGGGAAGAAAGGGAAGATTGTTTTTGGTTGGGTCTGGAATTTTTTTTTTGATTAATTGGATTGATTGAAAGAGTGTTTGGCTCAAGGAGACGACGACAGACTGTGATGATGGAAAAGTTCTCACACTAAATTCCACTCCATGTTTCATACATACAAGGCAGGGCAGGGCTCAAATGCTGTTCCGTTTCTGTACGGCGAAAACTGAAAACTATATCATACGTACTCGTATCATGACAAAAAGACGAAAACACCACAGAATGCCATTAGGAAAAAAGAGCAGGCACGCATGCAGGCAGGTTGGTTGGTTGACGACGCGACGACGACGACTCTGATCTTTCAGCATGAGAGACTACAAAAATAATCAAACCGCCGCTAATGCTTGCTGTCCCTGCTCTGCTCTTCAACTAATAATATTGTCCGAATTCGGGGTTCGGGTTGATTCTCCTCAAGTCCTCTTCTCTTACTCATTACTTCTTACTCATTGCTCAATTTCAGACACACACTCATGAAAACTGAGCTCCCTTCTGGCCACAAAAACCTGTCAACTTATAATCGATAGGTGTAAGGACGAGTTTGGACAAGTGTTCCCCACCAACACCATACATGTCATCACATCATCCGATCCTCATTTTGAGCATTTGACCGACCACACAAAAGCAGCCCAGGCAGGCAGAGTGACAATTGCACTGAGGCTGAGGCTGAGGACTGAGACCCTTACTAATCCCGTCCGTTCATTTGATCTCTGGCTCTGGATCTGGCTAACGATCTTCCCAGACGATCTTTCGGATCATGTCTGAACAAGTCTTGAGTCGAGTCTTGAGAAGGAGAAAGTGTCAAGATTACGTAAGGCAGTGCATTTGGATTGTTGCTCGATTTTAAGGGCAAGTGTTTTCTCCTATGTAATTGAATCCTGGAAACATGCACGGTGTAGGTGCAGTTTAAGGGTTTCGGGTTGTACGCACTTGTGTCGTTGTCATTTAGGGGTTGCATAATTTGTAAAAGGTGGGAGCAAGTGCCTGCCTTGTGTTTACATGCAAGCTAGAATACCCGTATTCGGGTATTATATTGGTTGATCTTGGTGTTGGTGGCGTACATACGTACAAAGTTTGTATGTTTATTTGTACAAGTGCCGGGTAAGAAGAGGTTCACAAACTACCCGATAAGGTTGTTTTGTATTCGTGCCTGTCGTGCCTGCATATCAGTATCATTGCGAAGAGCTGAGGAATAAAAAAAACTTGAAATCTAGCCCCAAGTCGTCTCCTGCGTTTTACTCCAGATTCATCTAGTTTAGCCTCTCTTCCTCGCTAAAAATGATATATTCGAAACCATGAACTCAAAAGATTCTCTGAGGGAAAAGTCCCATTACCTCAATCTTCACATGTGTCCAATTTGTCATCTTTTCCTACCATCCATCCATCCTTCACAGAATTCCTCATTAGAAAGCCCGGGTTTTCGGTTAGGTCGGGCATTTGAAAAGTCTGGATTTTTCATCTCTTTCGCTCAGCTCCAATGCCTCCAGCTACGGCTACGACGACTACTACGGTGCTCAACATTTTCTTCATCTCTAGCGCACCTACTTAGGAAGGACTCCCAGTTTTGAAACATACGCTAAGTTGGAGAGACAGGCGGGCGACTTGTCGGGCAGAAAAATCAGAGAGTCGTCTTTCTCTAGTAGCACTCGCACTCCTCGCACTCGCATCGCAAAAACTCTTGAAAAAAATTCTTGTTCGTCTGGTTAGTTCTTTGGATTCTAAATAATGACGTGTTTCCTTCCTCGGTCAACGCAGTCATGCATCCGACCGGCATGCCGCCGCTGTTGGAATAAAATTAGTTTCGGAGAACTCGACAAAATATATTGCATTGTTTCCAAGAACATGAGTTTCTAAAAGCATTTCTCTACGCATTAGGCACCCAGTTTTTCAAAGGAAGACCAACTCTTACCACTAATGCAATGAATGACATTAATTTATGCCCAAGATTCGGGGATTTCGGGAAACTCCGGGGAAAGTTGGCTCCACAAGTTTTATTTTGCCGGGTCGCTAAGAAGAGCGAGCCACTCGCTCTGCTCTAATTATGGCTGGCCTGTTCGCCCATAGGGTCGGATAAGGTTGAAATCGAATCGAATTGGGTCCCTGTGTCTTGTGCTCTACTTTCAGTTCCAACCTTAAGGCTAAAAGAGTCCAGCTCCAGAGATTCCAGCCAGACTATCCAGACCATATATCGCAATTCGATTAAAATTTGAAGTTTTTATTTTTTGGGAAAGAAAGCAGATGAAAGTGAAGGTTTCGTGGAGAAAATGTGAGGGAAATAACTCACCAGAATATACTTGGATTGCGAGATTAGGTTTTGACCATCCCCTCATATTGTCCTTTATCACCCGAAATTCATTCAATGGCGCGGCCACGCAAGATACCCGGCAATGCCCGGCTTCGGAGTGAGTCTGAATCTCCACACGCCAGCCAGCCAGGCATTGCCGCGGCCGCATGCATTGTCGTGTGGATCTATATTTAGTTATCTTTTTTTCTGGATGCAATTTAAAATAACTGTGGGGATGATGATGGGAAAACAAGTCGTTAGAGGAGCCATCTCATAAGTTAACCTCAATAACCAGCTGAGCCACCATTCCCCATCATTTTTCACCGAAAAAGGATTTCGGATTTCCTTTTTTTCGGGGCTAGGGTTGAACACTTTACAGCAGGACCAGACCAGACCAGACCAGCCCAGACTGATTGACTAGAATAGATGGAGTTTGGCAGTCGAGTCGAGTCCATTACCACCAAACGAACCCATTGCATTGCATTGCATTGCTTTGCGTGCGTCCACCGCAGCGGCATCAGTCAAGTCACCTTAACTTGACGTATATCTTGTACGCACAAGAAACTAGAACGTAGCAAAATACCCGGGTGCGGGTGCTGCTGCTTTCTTTGGTAGATCGGATTAGGTGCTTTAGGTAGATGAGGTGGTGGTGTGGTGGTGGAACTGGAAGGACCAGCTGCTGGATAAATATTGGGCACACCGCACCACACCGACACTACCGCGAGGAATGTTTTCTTTGTCTGTTGTAAATTTCTATTTATTCTCTCCTCCCAGAGTGTTTATCAAAGTCGGGGCCAATAAATACCCACGTCGTCGTCCTCCTCTCCTTCGTTTTCGTCTTAGTCTAATGCAATGCAATGCAGTGGCAATCCTCATGTAGCACGCAATGGGCAAACAAAATGCCCGGGCATTTCTCCCCCTGCCCTCCAGAAATGAAGTCGACACTTCATTTCGAATTTCGACCCCCCAAAAAACTCAACTAACTTAATGGAGAGATGCACTTGTGAAGTATCCTCCACAAGTGCATCTGGACTGCTAGTAATCGAAATGCGAAACAACACCTTGTGATAACACCAAAGTCACCGCCGACCGACTAGCCAACACTTGCACAGCATTTTCACATTCCACCCTCTCCAGAGGGTCGCTCGGTCCATCCAACAAATAATCGCAATTTCTCAATTTTCTTCTTGAGAGTTAGTTTAGTGTTCCTACAAGTACAACAATGAGAAAAAAAAAGCTAAATTGGCGACCTGACCGGTCGGTCGGGACAGACAACCCCAAAAAGTCAAATTAGTATTCCTCAACGAACGGAACCGAACATTCAGGAAAAACATGCTGAAGCGAAATGCTTTGGCCATTCTGCCTGCGACTCCCTCCAAACACTTTCCTCAAAGTAATTAACCCTTTCAATTCTCTTACCTTTGCCTTGAGCTAAATTTCAGGAATAATTACTTAATTTTTTTGCTTTGTAATTTATACATGAGCAGAGCAATGTGTTGGAGCAATCCTTCCTTCCTCCAGCACCTTTTCCAGATTTTTTTCTTGCCTCAAGTTTAATATATTATTGCATACGTACATAATGCAGGCACGCAGTAAAAGTCTGAAGATTTAAAGTGTCTCTGGATGACATGTCATCTCACCCGGACGGAGGACCTGGCTGGCACTCAAGGAACTCTTCTCTGCAAGCCCTACATACGGAGGCAGGTCTGCCTGCCTTCAGTTTCAGTTATGGAACAAATACGAATCAAGCTTGCGATTAGAGGGAATATTTCTCAAATTCTGTCCAGGACTCTTGAGGAGGGTATTAGCAGCGCGATGACAAATTTCCGGCCATACAACTTGATCTACTCTCAGCCTCAGCCCTCAGCTCAGCCATGAAAAATGTTGGACCTAAAAATAGATGAAGAATGAAGAATGATGTGCATGTGCAGCAGATGAGATGAAATAATTTTCAAGCAAAAATTAGTGTAGAGCAATAGCAGGCAGGCACAGGAAGGAAGCGCGGAGGACGTTACGTTACGGGTTACGGTTCCGGTTGATTCGACCGAAGAATATGTGGACCTTAACCAAAAAGTCATGCATGCATGTTCAAAAAAAATTTCCTAAATGTTTAATATGGAAGGCGTTTGGTGTGGTCCTCCGACGACGCCTACAAGGGCCCACCCTTGGCTCATTTGTTCTTTTTGCTATTTTGAATGCTCACCCATTAAATCATTCAATCCATGTATGTTATTTACTCTTCACAATCTCACGGTTCATTTAATTTGGAAATTTTCGAACATCTTTGCTCCTCTGCTCTGCTCTGCTCGGCTCAGACGACCGACCAAGGTTGGGTATTTGGTTTTAATGAGCGCGGCTAAGAATTCCACATGAATTGCATGGCGGTCGTGTCGAATTCATTTGTAAACCATGCACTAAAAACTTTATTCAACTGATCTCAAGATGACGACGACGACGAGGACGACAAAATGCAAATAAAAATAGAAATTGTCCAAAGAACCTCCTCCCTCAAGCATGCATGCATGCACGTTGCACGCATGACATGACATTATTTAAAATACTAAATAACAAAGGACAAGAAAATTAAATGGGTCGTTAAAATAGTTCGACGCTTCGACATGATGCGATGCACTAACTAGCACAGCAGTGGGACTGGGACTCTGTGCACCTTGACAATTTTCAAACAAGCGTGACCGCGCACCGCATCGCACCCGCACCGCACCGCGGTCCTTGTTAAATAATTGCGACTGCCAAACTAATGGCAATTTTGGAAAACTCCCAGAAGCTCATGCCTTGCCATGCCACGCAGTGCAGTGCAGATGAGTCAGTCAAAAGTCACAATCCGAGTGCCAGGCTTTTACATGCTTGTATATTTTTTTTAAGCATCCTTAATTTCTACTGCTTCCATTTCAATTGCAATTTGCACTGCAATTGCACGTTTTTATTATTCAAGCAGTACTAGTTTTGGATGAAATCGACTGCAAGTAAAAAAAAAAGCAAATGCCAAAGAAATAGAGATATTTATGTGAATTGTGTCCTGCTTGTGTATCGTTGTAGGTTTTTGTCACCGCACTGCACCGCACCGTGACTGCTTCTGCAAACCTGCAAACCGTGACCGTGACTACCTCCGAAGACGAAGAAGGCGGGTAGGTAGGCAGGCAGGTTTTTGCTCAGATGCTGTCTCTGCCTCTGTCTGCCTGGTTAATTTATAACTTGAGCTGTGAGCTAAATTGGTGAAATTTGCTGGCGGGTAGTAGCAGTAGTGAACGAAAGTGACTATTAAGATTAGTCGAATGTGCTTTATAACGAATACATGCATGAGAGTCGAGTAGAGAACAAGATCATGTCCCATTATTTTTATTATGA
>JAQGCM010002691.1:0-10627 GCA_034699705.1 Hymenaphorura dentifera
GCTTTTCTGTTGGAGCTTGTGTTTTGGCAATTCTGCTGGAGCTTCGTAGAATCATATTCCTCAAAATTTTGAGAGGTTTTCAGTTGGTAACTGGTGCCATTTTGATTTTTATTATGAAAGCGTATTCCCAAGCAAAGCAGCCAATAAAGTAGCATTGTTGGTATTTTTTGTCACCTGACAGCCAAAAATGCCACTTTTAGGAAAAAAGGCGCCAGAACTCAGAATATAAACATCTCGGCTGCGCCTCTTCTAGAGGAACGAAGGTTTGAAAGTCCACAATGAAAATTGGGGCGATACTGAAAAGGTTCAACGCACTTCACAAATAGGTTAAGGGAACAATTAGAATTTTATTGTTACTTTAGCTGTAATTATTAACAAAGTAAGAGACTGTTAAGTAAGAACTTTCAAATAATTTCAAACGAAGTATTTCCAAATTGTAATATGTATTGATTGAATTTGCATAAATTTAAAAAAAGTATGCTCGGAATTGATTGTACACCCGAGCATGAAATATATATATCATTAGTTAAATTAAAAATAAATAGAGTTAAAGTCTACTTAGACAGATCCATGAGAAAAAAATGTAAACATGACCTCATTTCCTCTGTGGGCTAATGCCTAAAAGAGCTTGCCAAGAAAAAAAATTTTTCATTCATCTATGTAAAGGGGCAATTTGGAGTGGTTCATCTTCATCGAAGATGAAGATGAACCACGAGAATCTTAGCTGGAACTAAAATTCCCGACCTTAACTAAAATACAATGTTTGAAGAACGTAGTAGCTTTGGACATTTCGATTGCAAACTTCAAGCATTTGTTTCAGAGACCATAAATATTTAAGTCGTATCTGACTCTCGTTCCACACTTCCACACTGGCTTTCAAAGCAAAAAATTGGATGTCGGACGTTCTAAAATCTAACACGCTACCAATAATATATTAACCATTCATTGCTGCTATCCTCCGTACACGCGTAGTGCTATTCGTACACTTCAAATATCAGCTGCGAAGAATATTTATCGAACCACTTCAATTGATTGGCTCATTTTGTCCTTCACTCGTCCTACGTAACTCCAAATGTCCTCCAATTGTACGTATGACAAACGCCAAAGGTTGACACAACCGTCAACATGTATTTGCCAATTCTTTGCAGTTTTGCCGTGCTATTTAGTGTTTGCCGAGCATATTCTCAAAATTCGAATCCGTTTCCTCTAAGAAATATACTAGTTCGGGCACAAATGCACCAAAATTGCAAACTCATCGCCGTCTATCAAGAATCGCCTTCAAAACGTGCCCAAGGAGGGAACGATAACTACCTATTCTCAAATATTTTACCCAAATCCGACCTACCAACGGAAGTCATATTGTACGATCCGAAACTATTCAAAATTCTCAGAAGACAGGCAATTCCAAACCGTTGCCGGGTCTTTTTATTATTTGAAGATGAAACAGCTCCGACTGTATTTGGCTCGTATTTTTCAACTTTCTCTGCACCGTTCTCAGAAGAATTAGACCACACCATTCTGATGACAACAGGAGCTGAAACATCAGGGATCCATTTAATGAAGACTTCGGGGCTATCTGGAACTATTCTCTTTGTTGAGTTATCTAAGGACTACAGCTCAATCGTCAACGTCAATCTAAACAAATTCTTTTACGGCAAAATTGTACGAGAATGCATCGTCAAGGTCAACACAGCTTTTCAAACGATGGCCGGGGCGTCGTCAGGACAAAGTTGCGCAACACAGCCAAGGACCAGAATGAATCTCAACGGAATCCCTGTACACGTTCAACACAGTATGTGGGCTTATATGAAAGCACAAAATATGGCCCAGGTATGCCCTTCTTCTATAAAAACTCTTGTGAACATCTTTGGGCCCGCTACGGATATTATCAAAGTGATCTGTGAAATGTCGACAAGCCTAAATTTCACATTCCTACCCAAGTCGAAAATCAGAGTGAATTATCGGGATCCATTCATTGGATTGAATTATCAAGAAGTCCGCCACGTGCATCATTTGTACTTAGCCCGGGTCACCCATGCCACCGACATCAAAATATCGTTTATTTACTGCGCACAAAAAGAATATGAAACAACCGTGGGAAAAATCAAAGCTTTCATTTCACCGTTCGATTTGGGTTCTTGGCTATTCATATTGGGATCGATCCTAGCCGTTGCCTTGATTCTAATGAAGAAACATGGTATCACAAAGGTCGCCATGGTAATTGCACCACTACTTCAGCAAACAACAAGTAAATCACACAAAAAGTCGTACGTTTTGACGTTATGGATGCTGCTGACTGTCGTGCTAAGCAATGGATACACGAGCTTTGTTACCGTTCATCTGGTTCGTCCTCTGGATCCTTACGTCATGGGAACTCTGCAAGAATTTATTCAAGCTGGGTACAGAGCGGTAGTGAGGGAAAACAGTACCCTAATTCGGGCAATCAATAAAACATCGCCAAATAACACTTTTGTCAAGCAAATGATACAAACACGGCACATAGTCACCAGAGATAAGTCGGGGTCTGTGCTACCAATCCTTGCTAGAGTTGCGTTTTCGGACCAAACGGTACATTTGTTTGAGACATATTTGGCAAGTGCTCAGAAAGAATTGGTTCAACTACTTGCTCCGACTACTCATCAATGCCACGTTGGACGCAAAATCATATCAGAAACGACCCTATATCATGCCTTGGTTCGACCGTTCAATCTACAGCTGGAACAAACTCTAAACGCTTTTGGCGCTTCAGGCATACTGCAAAACTTTGAACGAGAATCTAATGAACTTTTTGCAAAACACCATAGGAATATTACCAAAAACCGAATTATTCGTAAAAAGATGCTTAAGCAAATTACTGTTACAGATCAAATTGGTAGTACCTTTCTGAAATCAGAAATTTACATTGTCTTCTATTTGTACGGATTTGGTGGTTTGGTTGCCATATTTTCATTTTGTGCAGAAATAAGGTTACTTCAGCGACTTCGTATCATGCTTAGGGATTTGTTTGCTAGAATGGTTTTGTTTGCAAAACAGTGTTATTCTACTTACACAGCTGAAATATTGCCGAAATGCTGTTCTATGAACTAGATAGCCTTAATTTCAGATCTCCAAACAGGTTGGTATTGCTGGAAAGGTCGCGTCCCTTTTTTAATCCAAAGGGGACTTTCTCAGTGTAGAGTACAGTGATTATACTCTTTGCGTTATCGATTTATTACGGAACCAAAGGCTCCCGCTAAAACCTAGCTATTTCTAATTAGGCATTTGAACTGAAGATATTTTTTTGTTAAAAATGCTTATGTAAAGGTATTCAAGGCAAAATACTGTTGGTGAAATGGTGCATATATGTACGGTTTATTATTCTATTGCATTGTACCGAGTTTTCATTGCTGATTATTGTAGATTTTCACACAAGGATGTAAATAAATATCCCAAATTCTTACTTGTAGGCGGTATACATTTTGGGATATTTTTAAGAATAATTTTTTCCTGCTTGTTCCGGTTCATCCGTTTTTTGCAGACCTGGCACATTACAGCTCATGTGTAGTCTAAGGACAAGCCAACATTTCATGTTATTCGCGGACGTGGACTTGGACAATCCCAACTAAAATATGTATGTGAACGTTGTAGGCTTGGAGAGGTTGATCGCAAACTCTAAGCATTTGTTTCCGAGATGGCAAGTGAACCTCAATATTTAAATAGTATCTGATCCTGACTGTCCTTCTACACTTCCACAATGGTTGTCATAGTTTTGCTTATTACAAATGCAAGAATTCTATTCCTAACGTTCTGAAATCAAACATGCTACCAAGAGTATGCTAACCATTGCTCGCATACAAAGAATATGGATTCCGGAGAATATTTATATTTCACACTGCTTCAAAAAATTGCGTTTTGTCCTTCAGGCGTCCTAACTCCTAGGACCGACGCCGAACCCCAAGAATACTTGACATTCGCAAAAGTTTGATACAACCACCAACATATTTTGGCAAATTATTTATGTCTCGGTGCTCTTTTGTAGTATTTGCAATGGGTATTCGCAAAATTCAAGTCCGTTTTCTCTCAAGAACATACTAGTTCAGGCACAAATCCATCAAAATTGTAAACTCATTGCTATCAACTATCAAGAATCTTGGTCAAAACATGCTCAAGCTGGGAACGACGCCGACGTATTCTCAAATATTTTACCCAAATTGGACCTACATTATCGTCATTTTGTACAAGAAACTTTTCAAAATTCTTAGACATGAAGTGATGCCAAACCGTTGTCGTATCTTTTTATTATTTGAGGGAGTAACAACTGGTTCATTTCGCACATATTTCTCAAGATTTTCAGCACCATTCTCAGAGGAATTAGACTACACGATTCTGTATACGATTAAAACGAAAACCTCAACACTCAATTTAATGAAGAGTTCGAGCCTCCCTGGAACTATTCTCTGTGTTCACTTGTCCCAAAACTACAACTCGCTCGGTATTGTCAATTTACGCAAATTCTTTTACGGTCAAATTACTCAAGAATGCAACGCGAACGGGGTTTCTCACAATGATACAGCGTCAAAACAATGCTGTGCCTTGCTACTGAGGAGCAAAATAAATTTCTACCGACGCTATGTACGAACTCATCATAGCATTTTGTCTCGTACAAACGAATCCTTGATTGAGCAGCATTGCCGTTCTTCTTCTATTCAAAATCTTGTGAAATTCTACGGTGCTACAGCGTATCTTTTCAAAGTGATCTGTGAAATGTCGCCACACCTTAATTTCACAATCCTCCCAATTTCAAATACCGGGATTAACTACAAGGATATACACTTAGGATTGCCTTGGTTACACCGTTCAATCTGCAGCTGGAACTCATCCTAAACCCATTTTACGTTTCGGGCTTACTACAAGATGTTAAACGAGATTTAAATGAAATTTTCGCAAAATATATTAAGGAAGGAGAAGAACTTTTTCGCCGAATGAGTCGTGATCTTGTTTCCTCTGATCTGCGAAGGGGAACGTTTTTAAAATCCGAAATTTACATTGTTTTTTATATGCACGGATTTTGTATCTTGATAGCGCAGTTTCGTTTCTTGCTGACACTAAGTTACTCAAGCGACTGTTTCTCAAACGTAACCTGGCCCTCTTATTCTCGAAATTACAACGACTGGCTGCCAAATCTGGTAATTATCGTTAATAAATCGAGCACAAATCTGTACCGAGTCTATACCGAGGCGATATCGACATATCGACTTGTCCATAACGATTCGGGACCGAAAAGGTACCATATTCTTGAAAATCGTTAACGATTCGGGGAAATATCGGCCTTAAATTACGATATCGAATCCTGCCTGACAACGTTTTCTCGACATGCTACCTGGGTTGTGAGATTCTCTCGAAGCCTTGCTCTCAACATCCTCAAATTTTTGTCTGGTCTCGATCTGATTTATTGATCAACTTGCTCAACGTATGAGACCTGGGGTGTTCGAGAAATTCGTTAAAGTTTCCTAAGCTTATTTTTCAAAACCTAAAACACTTAAGGGGTTGAGTGGTAGGCACTGGTTGGGAAATGCGTACCACCGCAGCAACCTAATGTAGTTTTAATGGCAAGGTGACGCTGCAGATTGTTAAACCAGACACGTAATTTATACCAATTTGTTTCATTTTGCACCATCCAATTTCAGGTTAAATAGTCCGATTTGTCAATTGCAGGTGCAAGTTGGTCTGAGTTCAAAGGAAAAAATTCGGACACATGTCGCAGGGCAGGTCGTTCACGGTGGCGCTGTCGCTTGTTAAACGGAGTTACCGAAACAACATGTCAACAAGACAATTTTGAAAATTTCTGTCAGCAAATAAAAATAAAATCAGAATCAGAATGCGAGTCTGAACAGTCTCGAATTCTTTTTATTTGCCTCAGGGCTGCTTGAAACCCAAAACGTCCTACCCACCCTTAAGTTTTTTCATCGTGTGAAACTATGTACAACATACAATAAGATAGGACCTAGTTGACTCGTCAGTCGTCACCCTGGCTAACTCACACCTTTCAAAACATACGGAGCTTACCAAGCATAAGGTCACCTGAAAGACGACTTTTGAACATTTCTGAATAATTCAAAGGTGCTCTGTATTCTGAATCTACTCGTTCCATAGTATTTTCTGAAAGTACTTTTATATTTATAATGCATGACTTTGCTTTCCAGCTGTGTTGTGAAACGGCCGTGATCACGTCTTGAAAATGTCAACTGCGAAGTATATATTTTGTATTGTGCCACTTCAATTAATTGGCTAGTTTTGTGCTCCGCTCGTCCTTCTCCTAAGGTGACTTCTCGCCAAAAAACGAAGAATATTAGCCAAACCTACACGTTCGACACAGCCGTCAACATGTATTTGCAAATTCTTCACCTTTTCGCAATCACCAGTATTTGTCAAGGGAATTTCCAAAATTCAAACCACTTTCCTCTAAAGAACATACTAGCTCAGGCACATATCCACCAAAATTGTAAACTCATCGCTATCTACCAAAACTCATTTTCAAAACATGCTCAAGGCCAGAACGATGTCGAAGTGTTCTCAAAAATTTTACCCAAATTCGACCTACCAACACAAGTCATATTGTACGATCCGGAAATATTCAAAAACCTTAGACGACAGATTATTCCAAACCGTTGTCGACTGTTTTTATTATTCGAAGGAGACACACCTGTTTCATTTGACTTATACTTTTCGCGATTATTAGCACCGTTCTCTGAAGAATTGGATTACACAATTATTTTTACAATCCAAACGCAAAAGTCTGCAGTAAATTTGATGAAGAGTTTTCACCTTTCCGGAACCATTCTCTTTGTTGAGCTGTCCAGAAACTACAACTCACTCGGCAGTGTCAATTTGTTCAAATTCTTTCACGGCTGAATTACTCGAGAATGCATTGCTGCCAACGGAGCTGTTAAAATGTTTCTATCGTCATCAACACAGAGCTGTGCAATGCAACCGAGGAGGAATATAAATTTCTACAGATATTATGTACATATTCAACACAACGTCTTGGCTCGTACCAACGAATACATTATGAAACGGCGCTGCACCATTTCTAAGGATCAAGACCTTGTGGTATTGTACGGATCTTCGGCATATATTTTGAAGGTGATCTGTGAAATGTCAACAAGTCTCAATTTCACAATCCAACCAATTCCAACAGGTGGAATTAACTACAGAACTCCTTACGTGGGATTGGATTATCAAGATGTCCGCACTGTGCATCGTGTAGGCCGTGGCCGCGTCACCCTTGGCTCTGCCTTAAAAATTTCATTCATCTACTGCACACAAAAAGAACATGAAACGACCCTGGGAAAATTTAAGGCTTTCATCTCGCCGTTCGATTTGGCTTCTTGGCTATTCATATTAGGATCGATCCTTGCTGTTGCCTTGATTCTAATGAAGAAACATGGTATCACAAAGGTTGCCATGGTAATTGCACCACTACTCCAGCAAACAACAAGTAAATCACACAAAAAGTCGTACGTTTTGACGCTATGGATGTTGCTGACTGTCGTGCTAAGCAATGGATACACGAGCTTTGTTACCGTTCATCTGGTTCGCCCTCTGGATCCTTACGTCATGGGAACACTGCAGGAATTCATTCAAGAAGGCTACAGAGCTGTCGTGATGGAAAATAGTACAATAATTCGAGCCATTAATGGTACATTACCGAATGACACTTACGTCAAGCAAATGATACAAACACGGGAAATTATGCCGAAGGGTTTCTCATCATTATTTTTTCAAAGAGTTGCGACCAAACCAAAAAGGGTGCTTTTATGCGACTCATTTTTGGGCGCTACTGACAAGGAATTAATTCAATTGCTTGCTCCGTCTACTCACCGGTGTCACGTTGGGCGAGAAATCATATCACAAAAAACATTATATAATGTACTCGTTAGACCGTTCAGTCAGCACCTGGAACTCACGCTAAACGCTTTTAGCGTTTCAGGCATAATGCAAAATGTGGAACGAAATCTTGATGAACTTTTTGCTAAATACTTGAAGAATAATTCCATGGAACAAATGATTGATATGAAGATGATTGGACATATTGCTTTCACAGCAGAGCAAAGGGGTAGATTTTTGAGATCTGAACTCTACATTGTTTTTATATGTATGGAATTGGTATTTTAGTCGGCATATTAGCATTTCAGGCAGAAGATAGGCTGCTTCAGCGACTGTTCACTAAGTTGCGCGGCTTTATTACAAGAATGCAATTATGTGTGCAACGTTTTTATTCCAAACACATGGCTAAGTTATCACAGAAAAGCTTTACCATGCATTTAAATGCTTTTATTTCGTGCGTCCAACGAGGTTGGGATTGTTATTGAAAGGGTAAATTTCGCAAAAAGGTATAAGTATAAGTTGTCATGCTGAGATTTAGTCAAGTTAGTATTTTTAAGCAGTGATTTTGTGCACTCCTCAATCAATGATTATTTAAACCAACCCAAAAGCTGAATAATTCTTGATGCTGGCTGCAAGCAATTTAAAAAATTAGCAGATTTAGCCGTAGTTAATCAGAGATATAGTATAAACTGTGAACATATTTAGAATTATACTGTTGATGAAGATAGCGTGGAACTAAAATCCAATCATTATATATTGTAAAGATTATTATACAGAGCATTGAATGCATAGGGCTCAGAATGGCTGTAAATGTTGATGTGAAGTGAGACTGTACATTAATAGTTTTTGGGAACAATATGTGAAAAATATTGCTGGTATTTTCAATCATTGTGATGTGAATCATTTCACTGTACAATTGTTTAATCTTGCAAAAAATAGAACGGGTGTTTGAAAATTTTATTTTCAAAGAAAATTTTTATTCAATCTAAAATTTGTTCAGATTTAATAGTGGTCGCTCATTAATGCCTCTAAGCCGCCAGATTGCGCAGCTAAATTCGATTCTTAAATTAATTTTTTTATATTGAAATTGATCAATAAAACGTAAAAAAAAACTGTGAAACCGTGTGCAAATAAAATCCACATTTAATTATTGGCTTGGAATGCTATCGTAACAGAACCGAAGGTTGTATCCACTAAAATCATTGAAATGTACTGTTGCTGAAGAGGTGCATAGGTATGGTTTATTATTCTATTGTATTGCTCCTAATTTTAATTGCAGATCGATGTAGGTTTCCACTCAAAAATGTAAGTCTATATCGCAAATTCTAACTAGTGCCTGAGAAGCATTTTGAGGAAATTTGGAGGTATAAATTGTATATGCCTGGTTGTTCTGATTCGTCTGATTTTTTTTTGCCTACCTGAAACAATACAGTTCAAGCGTAGTCTTAGGACAAGCTCACATTTCATGTTATTCGCTGACGTGGACTCGGACAATCGCTAATGAAATATGAATGAAAAGGTTGTAGCCTTGGAGAGGTTGATCGCAAACTCCAAGCAATTGTTTCAGAGAAGGCAGGTGAACCTAAATTTTTAAATTCTACCTGAACCTGACTGTCTTCCCACATTTCCAATATGGCTTTCAACGTATTGCTTATTAGTAATGCAAGAATTCGATTTCCCATGTTCTGAAATCAAACGCTACGAAGAATGTGCAAGCCATTGCTCAAATACAGCAAATATCAAATGCGGAGAATATCATTTTTTTATCACGCCACTTCTAAGAATCGTCTCGCTTTGTCCTTCAACAGTCCTGAGACAAACGCCAACTAACCAAAACCCTCAGACTATTTGACATTTGCAAAAGTTTAACACTACCACCAACATGTTTTTGCAAATTATTTATGTCTCGGTGCTCTTTTGTAGTATTTGCAAAGGGTATTCGCAAAATTCAAGTCCGTTTTCTCTCAAGAACATACTAGTTCAGGCACAAATCAATCAAAATTGTAAACTCATCGCCATCTATCAAGAATCTTGGTCAAAACATGATCAAGCCGGGAACGATGTGGATGTATTCTCAAATATTTTGCCTTTTTTGGACATACCAACAGAAGTCATTTTGTACAACAAGAAACTTTTCAAAATACTTAGACATGAAGTGATGTCAAACCGTTGCCGTATCTTTTTATGGTTTGAGAGAGAAACAACTGCTTCATTTGGCACATATTTCTCAAGATTCTCAGCACCGTTCTCTGAGGAATTAGACTACACGATTCTGTTTACGAATAAAATGAAAACATCAACAGTCAATTTGATGAAGATTTCGAGCCTCTCTGGAACTATTCTTTCTGTTCATTTGTCCCAAAACTACACCTCGCTTGGTAATGTCAATTTGCACAAATTCTTTTACGGTCAAATTACTCAAGAATGCTACGTGAACGGGCTTTCTCACACCGAAAGTATGTCAAAACAAAGTTGTGCAATGCATCCGAGGAACAAAATAAATTTCTATCGACGCTACGTACGAATTCAACACAGCATTTTGTCTCGTACAAACGAATCCTTGATGGAACAGCATTGCCGTTCTTCTTCATCTCAAAATCTTGTGGAATTCTACGGTGCTTCAGCGTATCGCGTGTCGGCGATAAATGTCGGCGCACCTTAATTTCACAATCCTCCCAATTTCAAAAATCGGAATTAACTACAAAGATCCACACTTAAAATTGAACAATCAAGATGTCAGCATTGCGCATCGTGAAAGCTT
>JAQGCM010002692.1:0-10625 GCA_034699705.1 Hymenaphorura dentifera
GACGGATTAAACTTAACCGCTTTACGGATTTTAACCTGTTTACTCATTAACCTACGCTAATTTTGAATACCCCCATTAAGTCACTAGTTAAGTTGTCAGTAGAAAAAAATTAATTACACGAAAACAAATAGCGAGTATCCCAAGTGCGAATATGGTTAGAAGCGGAACATTAAATAAAACATGACGGATCTACACACTACCATTTACACTGCGTCTAAATAACTTGGTATACTAACACTAACACGCATGCCATTTTAACATAACAAAATTATATTAATTGTTTTAAAACTTTCAGTACTCGGTTATTGATTCTGGTTATTTTGTGATAAGTTTCGGAATTCTGGAGTTAGGATGGTCAGACCATAAGCCATAAGCGTTTGAAATTTGTTAGTTTATTCATTGTGAAGTGACGTGACCCTTCAGTCTGATCCATCCAATTGAATATTTATAGTAGATGACACGATTGACACGGTGGAATTTGGAGGAGAGTCCAGCTGCGAAACTGGTGCCACCGGCCTGTCTACCGGAATAGCATCAGTCAGGGGGGTTGGCCTTTCGAAAGAAACCCCAACTGTTGTTTTTTCTTTTTTTGGTCGTTTGGATCGTGATGTACTGGTACAAGTAGAGCTGCTGGTTTTCCTGGAATTCCCACTGGAAACAATACTTCGTGCCAAATCTGACTGAAATAATCTTATAACCGATTCAGGCATAACGGGTTCAGGCGTAGAGCAGTTGCTTTCGTCCGTACTGAGAGTACTGAGTGTTGGTGATGTGGACTTCCGAAATTTCGGCGAGGTACGTTTAGAAGGCATAGTGTCAACAACTTTAGACAACAGCACTGTCCATGCTCGAACTATTCTAGAAACGGTTGATTGTGAGGTGCAAAACATATGACCCAGCACTTTCTCTGGTAATTTTCTTTTCAATCGAGTAAGTGTCATGAAGAGTTCATCAATTCGGATCATGGACTTTCCTTGGCTAAGGCGTCGTTTTGGTTCTTCTATATAAGGGGTAGGGCCACTGCTGCTACCCGTTTCATCGCCGGTTGAATCTTGCTGATTTTCACTTGATGCTTGTAGCAGGCTGCTAACACCGTACATTATATCGGTTACCTTCAATTTTTCAATATGCGCGTCCAAACTGTAGTAAAATGATTCAAAACTCTTGTAAGAACTAAATCCAGTATAGTATTCAAAGTCTTTATCGCAATCGCGAAATCTTTCAGCGGAAAATCGCCCTGTACAGTTACTGTTGTACTTTGCTGCCTTTTTCGGACGTGGAGTTTCAGGCGTATTAATTTCTTGGGGAACGGTAAGGTCAGCAGTTGCCGGCGGAGAGCTTCCAGTGTTTGCCTCACAATTGTTTTCAAATTCGGCAATTTGTTGTGGAGTCTCCAGCTGGCTCGGAACTAAGAAAAAAATAACAAAAGTTAAATATTAGTTCTCACTGGGAAAGCATTCTATGGCATTATAAAAATTAGGTCTGAAGTCTGAGGTAGTTAAGAAAGCACTGAACAACGATTTGCAAAAACTATTTGGAATGGAAATGAACTACAATAAAGCGGAAAGTATGACTCTGAGGATTGGAGAAATCGTGACTGAGGACCGTTCGGTTTTTAAGCATTAAGGATGGACGAAATTTAGTAATACAATACTAACCGAATGCAGAGGGGTTAATCGCTGTGCAATATAAATTTGTAAAAATTATAATAAAACTAAACTGATATTTAATTGGCATACCTGCAGCTGCGGGTTCAAACGTAATATGACTAAGCTGAGAAATCATATCACTTCCAAAATCGATCCAGTGGTGGTCCGAGCTGAATGAAGGCAATTCCAACTCAGAAATCCGAATCTCGTCGAGGTCCAAGAGCAAGGGCTTCAGCCCTTCATTATCGAGGAAGGATGAATTTAAATCGCATGCCAATTTGTCGATTTCATCAGCTGAAGGGAAATCGTCCGTGTCGTTTATAGCTTCCAGTAGGTCCTGGCTGTCGAAGCTGGTAAGTGATGAGTTGTCCAACGAAGAAAGCACAGACTCTTCATCTAAAAATTCTTCAGGCAAATCTAATTGACTACTGACGCTGAGATTATGATCTTCCTGTTTGTTGTCGATCATTGTAAGAGAACTCGATTCACTTCTAGCTACCAAAAAAGACGTCTCAGATAGTGGTAGTGTTTCTCCACAATGAATATTAACCGCTTGAATACTCTGTAGTAGTTCTTGTTCTAACGTTTTAGTTAGAGGAGGACTCAATGGAAAGATTTCAACTCCGTCAAATTCCCCTGACTTTTCAGTTGACTTTTCAACTTCTCCAGTACTAGCAATATTACTAAGCGATGAAATTCTTTCTGCGTTTTTTTCTTTCTCTTTGCCCTTGTTATTGTTTTCACGAGAAACACCCATTAGAGTTGATAAGTTGATTTCCGCAAGGGCTTCACCAACTCCTTCAATATTTAGCTCGTCATTTAGCAACGGTTTTGTATGACATTTGGAAGAAGGAGGGGCAGAATTTCGGTTAGTTCTTCTGCGCTTGTGATGGGTGTTCTTAGTTTTAATTATTTCTTCCGTATCCTTTGGTTTGGATGCCAATGTTCCATTAGTGGTTGTGGTTGGACGATCAACTGGACTTGACTCCTTGCCCTTAATTGTGGAGATAATTTGATTGTTAGTTGTAGTGTCGTGAATGAGAGAAGGTCCTTCATTCTCAATCTGAATGCAAACTTCGACTTGTAAAGGTTTGCTTGAATTTGACTCCTCCACAATTTGCAAGGATTTAGTGTTCTCCAGTAAACTTTCTGATGAAACTGGGGCTGATGTTGTTCTTGTGTGGAACACAGAAGGTATTGCGTCTGAAACAAAACAAGATATGACATGTGTCTAAATGAGCAATCAAATCAAGATTTAGCTCCAACTAAGATACTTATACCAATGTGTAATGAACGCATACTTGGATGTTGGCTATGGCTTCAAAAATATAACAAAGCATACATACTTCTATTCTTACTGACATACTTATTATCTAAGGTCAAATATTCCACCGACTCAAGATACGAGAGTTCAGATTCTGAACTTTAGAAGTATGGCACGTCGGTTGTATTTCGAAGCAAGGCAACACAGTAGTGGTAGACAGTACATTTTTACCAGAGAATGTCCTACATTATCAAACTCTCTTTCTACTCTCTGTTGACAATATCGGGTATCAAGATAAGTATCAAGAACCTAGTATTTGTTGCGGTCGGGATAAAATTACTACCTTGTGTTGTGACCTATAAATTATTGCTGTAACAGCACAATGAATTAAAAGTTGCGTAGGTTAGACTAAGGATTCCTAGAATAGGATCAAGTTCAACAATAAACCATTTAGTTAAATCATTGCACGGATGTTATATGAATGAACTTAAGACTTACTGGAATTGAGACGTGCTCTTTTCCTGGAGTCCAGTGAGTAGTCCTTTCTTCTAAAATGTTTTGAACAAACTCGAGTGTAGCCTTGAACAATTTTGAATGCCTCTGGTTTGTCCACGTGCGGAAGTATGACCTGTATCCATTTCTCCCGATTCGGTTCTTTGACTGGGAAACAATGATAAGTGAGTCCTTTAAGACCCTTGGCTTCTGCAACTCGAACATTCATTCCACATGATGAAATACAACATCGATGGACCATGATGGCCAACAAAAGAACTTGACGTTGTCTGTTTCCTGTTGTTGTCACCAAAAACTTGCGACTTGCTAAAAATGGATTTGCTGCTGAGTTGGCTTATGCTTGGACTGGTCAGGTCAAGTCAGCAGGGAGGTTTCGACACCACAAGTCTCTCCCCTCACCAGGGGCAGGCAATGTCAAGCCTTCATTCTATCAATTTAAAACTAAATTTTTCAACTAACTCTGTATTGTTATAATAAACTTCTTGTCGTTCTCGTTGATTTGCAAAATGTAAGTACTGTGTTGTGTGTTTTGTAATGATATATTGATTGTACTTTGATTGTGTTTGTGTTTGGACTTGGACGTTCAGCAGAAGCAGGAGCTCGTCTTCACACTCGTTGCAGTAAATAAATCGCATATTATTTCGTATCAGTTATCACACGTTACTTTTACGTATAACTTGGTATGCATTATTATTATATTTATATTATTATTATTTTAAGTATGATTGCAAAGAAGTGAGCTGGGATAGTAAAAAAAATTCCTCCGTGTCTTGACTGTTGTTGGGAGTTCTAAAAAAATGTGTCTAATGTCTAGTCTAGTTCTAGTCAGTCTAGTCTAGACTAGAAGACTAGACATGAGCACGAGGTCTAGGTTAAGGTGTTCTTCCATCACACAACTTTGTATCATTAAGTAATCATATGTAAAAAATCGTGGTGGCCGCCGTGGGATAAAAAATATTGAGGAATCTACGCACAATGTTGTAAAGTGTGATGTGAAGACGAACAACGTGATAAAACGGTGAAGTGCTTCGAACTTTGAATCCAACGAATGCAGCAAAATGCAAAATCAAACTCAAAAACAAATGCGAAGAATATGAATATGAATGAATATGAACCAACCTTAGCACTAGCACTTAGCAAGCAGGAGGAAGGGTTTACTAACACTCAAATATACACTCAATCAAATTGTCCCAGAATCGCGGGACGACTCATTGAACACGTAGTAGAAGAAAAAAAGTGGAAATTATGCAAGAAAAATAAAAACGTATTTTGTGGTGTTCTTGGTCGTAATCGTAATTTCGTAATCGTAGAGTACTAGAAGTCTGTCTATGAATGAGTGAGATGGGAAACCAAACTGTTGAAATTATCTCTGCACAGCTTATTAGAATATTATTAAGATCACCACCACCAACACATGCACTTCCACTTATTCACATCGCGCATAGATTATATAACGTCAACGCTAACGCTAAGACAGAAAAAAACTGCTTAAACCTTGTTCATACTAGAAAAGTATGACTAGAATTGGAAAACTAAAACTAGAAGATGTGGTGCAAGTCGCTAGTTAGTTGCATCTTGGATGGAACTATGGAATGGCAAAGACAGGCTTGACAGGCAGGGCAGGGGTGGAACTGGAAAATACTGAGGAATAACTGCTTACTATATGAGCAGCCACGCTCTGCCTGCCTGCTGTTGGGCGCTGATGGTTTGTAGTGATTAGAATTTATGATTACAAATAATTATTGAAAATATTTTTCTAGAGTACATTGTACTTGTACACGCTTTGAAGTCGGTTTAATTCCGGAGCCTCGTATAGTAACTATTATTGTAGTTTGTTTTATTGCAGTTGCAGTGCACTGACTGAATGTGCTGTTATGCTAAGTTTAATGAGAGACATGGCATAAATGTGTAGTTAGCTTTTTGACATATTGACATTCTTGACCGTTTCTTGAGAGGCTTGAGTATATATTGAGTATTGAGTCGAGACATTCTAGTCTTGAATCTTGATACTATACTGCAGCTGATAATAACTTTGACGTTCTCATCAGTTTGGGTAGCTGCATATAGTGTAATGGAGCATATTTATCAGAGCTCCGCTTACAGACTGTACTGCTGTGGATTTTATGTCATTGTTTTGTAGAGCTGTCAAAATGGATTTTTTTGGTTGCATTTGAAGGTTAATTAGCAATTCTTTCAACTGACTTCGCAAGAATGAGTGGAGCAGATGCAGGAACGAGATGTACGAGCTAAGATTGGATTTGTGGAACAGTGGACATGTGGACATCATTTGTGGACCTCAAGTTGAATTACTTGGTTCCACTTGAACTGTTCTTTTAAGGCCTGGAGTCCATTTTCGGTAAACTGGAGTAAAAAATTCTAAATAAATAACCGTTGAATTCCAGATCATTAGGAAACTCAGATAGGCATGATGTGATTATTCACATTTGGAAGTTCAAGTGCCAGCACTCGAAGTCTTGGATTTCCACCGAATGCCAAACGCGCAGAAACATCTGTGACCAAGTTTGACAGTGAGTTTCTCATACACAGAACTTGGAGATCTATACAAAGAAATGTAAGAATTTGCAGCTTGTGTTAGCATAGATTCGAAATTTTAGTTAAGTATTTGACTAACTGGTAAGTTGCGATACCGGAAAACCCAATTGGTCACCAACTCGAATTTCGAAATCCCCAGTCATAATCATTCTCTGTGCAGCTCCAGCATTTATCCCAGATCTCCAAAATCAGTTACATTTTGCAACTCGCAGTAATTTAGGTTTAACTCTACAAGATTCCCTGCGTTCTCTATAGTACTTTGAAGTAATCCATCATTTATCTGAAGTCCAGGAGAATCGGGTAATTGATTTATGTTCAGTTTGGTCAGCACGGCCAAATTTTGCATAACAATAGTATCGATAAAGGCTGCATCCCAAACGACGCGAGACATTGTCATGAGGAGATTTTCAAATACTTCCAGATTGGAATGAATTATTTGAGTTACTGCTACAAGTCCCGCAATAACTTTATTGGCATCTCGAGGGCCTTGAATTCCTACAATTTCTAAAGTTTTGCAGGTCCTTGAAAAAAGCTCTAAAATTTCCAGTTCGTTTCCGGCCACGATTTCCAAAGCAGATAGGCTAAAAATGTTCAATTTCGGCAGAGACCCGAGAAATAGACTAAGGACATGTTTGATTCTTGGCAAATTTGATTTTGTTGTCGGAAATTCCAATTTCAGTTCCTCCAGCATATCCAGATAGATGAAAATTATACCAACGCTGGGCTTGCACTACTTGTACAGTCTGGAGGAATTGGTCTAAATTTCCGTGATCACTTTGAGGAGCGCCCGAGGTTGGTGGCATGAATACCTGGACCTGGACTGCCGGAGGTGGCACAAATTGAAGCACATTTACGTGCAGGATTTGCAGACTTCCTCGCAGTTTCATTAGATAAGTTCCCAGGTTCTCAAATATGGACAGATTTAGCCATGGGAATCCGCTCGCAAAAGTTATTCTCAAGTCTTTCATTTTATTGCAAGTGAGGATGAAATTCAAAAACATAGAAAATTGACAGGCGACTGGCAAATAAATGTGACATTTCTCCAAGTTTTGAAAATTGGCCAAGCTCGCTTTCATGTGATGCGGTCTCATAAATTCCACACTATTTGGATCTGGAAATTTAATCGAGGAATTGGGTCCAGAAATTGTCAAAGAAGTCACGCTGCCGGCTTCACGAAATAGTAGCAGGAGTTGTTGGATGTGGAGATTACAATCAAGGAATTCAATTGATTTAATGTTCCTGGAGTGGCCTTTGTCAAACCAGATGTACGCAGATGATCCAATACTTCCTTGGAATCGAAAAAGTTGGGACTGTAAACAAAAGTTTCGACTGGAACAATTCGAAGGCTCGTTTCAAACTCTGCCAAAATGTCAGCATTTCTTCGCGGTGAACGAGGACTGCATGTTTGAACAATAATTTCTCTGATGATATTGTCTCATTCCAGGATTTACAAATTAGGCGACATGCTTTCAAATCATTGTAGGCAAGCTTCGAGAATGTTTTGAGTGTCTCCCTAGATTACTTTCAAAATTAAAATTCTTTGTTTTATTTCCATTGAGTATATCCAACCTACCGAAAGTGAATCAAATGTTGGCAGAGGGTTACGGATTTGACCTTCCCTGTAACATTTTGAAATTATTTTAAGAAACATGTTCGATCGAACAAAGTTGAGCTGACAATGAAAATTACTTACATCAGGGCAAGTGGCAAGGTCTCACTTTTTTCTTCCCAACCCTGTTGTGCTGATGATACCGGGTCTATTCAGTAAAATTAAAGTTTGCAGTATTATTTCATTGAACTACCAATTTTAATATTTGCTGTTTTAAGTAAAGATTTGGAGATTTTATGATGCTGCCTCCAGAGTCGCCTGGCTTGGAAATTCTGTCCTCGAATGTTACTCCGTCCGCGAAATGGATAACGTCGACGTCGATCTAGCAACGCAATCCAAATTGGATTTTTGGAATTGGAGCGGAGAAAGTTGTTATTTTTTATGTAGTCATGCACAGTGCAAAAATCAGAGTCCGAAGCAACACTATGATAAGGGCTACGTACGTATGGGTGGGTACTTAGCATGGGTGAAACCCTAGTTTGGAATATTAATTTTGAAATCGATCAAAAACTGCAGATTGCTCATTCATTCGTGTAGTAAATATTCAGATAAACAGTCAAATTTTGCAAGGAGTTTTTGTTTTTTATATGCTCTTATATGTGACTTTGTAGTCATTGCATATTTTTACACTGACAAGGGGGGTTCGTGGTGACATGAGTTAAACGTCCAGAGTTGGCATATTCTTTTCTACAATATTTGGAACCCCAATAGTGAGAAAATATCATAATTCTGCAGAAATCCTAATTTCTAGGTCAAAAAAGATTTCAATGTCGCACCTCCAAGATTCAACAGGGGGGTCCTTGTGATTAATTTTTGCGGGTTAAATGTAATGCCAAATTTCAGTTTTTTTCATTTCGAGCATTATTTGTGAAAAAGCTTGCTGTAAGGCTACTCTGTTCCTGAGCCCTTCAAAAAGGTTTTTTTAAAAGAATCGATTACGCCACCGATTTTACATATTTTTTATCCTAATTTTACGATGTTCTGTACTAAGTTTTTTAAGAGTCGATCTTTTTCAAAAGAAATTTGCCATGTTTTGGATGGTCATGGAACTCGAAATATAAAAACTGAAAATTGGCATTAAATTTAACCCGCCAAAATTAACTTTTCACGAGGTTGTCGAATTTTTGAGGTGCGACTTTGAACTTTTTTTGACTTAGACATTATTATTTTAACAAGCTAATTTCGATGTATTCTCACTATCGGGGTCGCAAATAGTGTAGAAACAAATATGCCAGGTCTGGATGTTTTGTCACGAACCTCCCTTGTGAGACTATTATTATTATCTAGATAATCCTATTGTGATGTTACGCAATCCCAACTTTTCCAACTAACAGTGTGCTTCTGAAATGCTACGTAAACTTTCTAAAGCGTACGAGGAGATTTCATTAGGTACCATCTGGACTTGTTTGAACTTGAAATATAATGGCGACGTATGCTATCGACACGAAACCTACCTGTAATAAAAATTTTAAAAGAAAACCATAAATTGTGTTGCGTTCAAACTGTATGTGCTAAAAAATAATTGTTATCTAATCGCGTACCCAGTCAAGATCGGTCGTCTAACCTCAACTCAAGCACTCCGGCTGCAGACATTTTCCAACACCAATGAAAACTTTGCATTGCATCTGAGTCAATCACTGACGCCAACTATGATAGTGTTGAAATTAAGAGTGATATTTGTTTGTTTACAGAGCTTGACCTCACTGACCTTTTCTAAAACCTCACGTACTCTCGCGCCGGAGTCTGAGATTTCCGAAAGCGTTTATTTCAACAAATTCGGTTTGGTTGTTCGGATGAGATACTGGATACATACAAGGGCTGATGTAGACATCTACTAACTTATAGTACGGGACCTAATACTACTTAATATTAATTTCTTCGACTTCAGGCTTTGTTTTGCTTCAAACTGTATTAATATCCATTACGAAATTGAAAAAAAAATTCAAGAAGGAAAAATGAAAGGAAAGTGGATTGTGGATCATTTTCATTCTTCTTTTAGTTATTATAAAAGTAAAACTTGCAAGAATTCATGGATTCTTACTGATCTTGAGTGAACTTGACAAATCCTTCACACCAAGCAATCAAGCAATGTGGCTAAAGTAACTTCGTCCTTTACACATATCGAGAAGTAATACCGTATTGAGTTGAGAGGTTGTTCGAATAGAATTATTATTCTTAGTTGTTGAAGGGAAGGCGCTACTCTGGAGAACCACTTTTACTGCATAAAAAATCCACTTAGGATTTGGTTAGGGTCGACACATAGACATCATGAGTCCCTGAGTCTATTATTATTCAGCACGGAAAAAAATCCGGTGTGAGGTTGTAAGGACCAGTGTAGTTGTTCTAATGACAATAAACTTTTTGGCAGCAAACATATTTTTCGGTCAGCCAATACAATAAAATGCACTACTTTTGTTCGAACCCAAATACTACATTATTGCAATGAGTTGAGTGGAAGCTTCACGGAAACATGAATGGTGATTATTGCATGATAGGGGGTCTTAACAGTCTTGAGTCTCAATCGGTGCTCTCGAAATCACAAATTCCCCGATCTTGGACCTTGCACAACCTGTACTCAATTGTTGCCAGCTCGTAAAACAACATCATCGTTGCAGTGTGATAAGTTCCTGAGTTATCCTTTTGACCCTTCTCTCTACAGTAGTTGCCAAGCACTACACTGGAAATCTACTTCAATGAAACATGGTACATCGTCTCGGAATTTCGCACAAACACATACAAGTTATGTGTCTTTGTCTGATACCATCGGATACAACACTTTCACTCAACCATATCAATTAGAAATTCAATAAATGTCATTAAAAATAAAACAAATATTTATTTTTAGGATTCGATTTAGGCCAGTTATCATATGTGGAACGAAGTTAAACCTTTTTAGTATTTCATGGCTTTTGCACTTGACTTAGATTAATAAATTAATTAGGGATGGCCCGAATATTCGGTCGGCCGAATAGTGGCCGAATAGGAATATTCGGTATTCGGCCATAGGCCGAATCGGAATATTCGGTATTCGGCCTTA
>JAQGCM010002693.1:0-10623 GCA_034699705.1 Hymenaphorura dentifera
GTCGTAATTGATTACGATTCTTGGTCAGGTTCTCGTAATTGATTACGATTCTTGGTCAGGTTGTTGTAATCGATAGGCAATCCAAATCCAAGGCATTTAAAAAATGCAATAATTTTTTTCATGCAACTGTTTTTTTCAAATGTTTGTTTTTAATTTATTGTTCACAGTTTCAAAATTCGTTACATTTTCGTTTCATTTTTTATGCGTTTAATTGTAAAATTCCTTCTAAAATTGTTTAAAGCCGTAGTTTACGAGTGGAATGTCATTGATTGACGAGTTAAAATTATTTACAGCTAAAAAAATATAAATTGAAATCCTTTTTTTTTTGACAATGAATTTTGTACTACTTTACAATACTACATAATTCAATTTTCGGGAACATTTTTGGTCCACTTCGGATTGCATAGTAGGCATTTTTTCTGTTGGAGCCAGAAAGGCAACAGGTGGACGAAAATCACGTGATTGCACGTGCACATTAAGGCCTTCTCCAGTACAGGTTAAGAGTGGAGAAATTTCAACGACGACTGGTTCCATGTAGCAAGAGCCAGACTTCCGACTGGAATAAGTAATCATTAGTTTAGATTTAATATGAATAAAAAGTTGAAGTGCGTCTAGAGAACTACGTAATTCGCACTGGTCCAATAATTAATATATTATGATGTCTTCATTGTGTACTCAAGCCACCGATAACAAGCTCAACCGCTGGTCAAAACTTTATTCGCCAATCAAACCCAAGCGCTTCAATAATTGCTCTTGAAGTTTGAAGTGAAATTCGCAATGTAAACAGCAAGGATACCGTAGAGTATACATAAAGTGACTACAACGCTGTACGATTAAGGCATTTAATTACACTACATTTGCGTAAAATTGTGGAGGTGGGATTAAAGTGCCAATTAAAATTCAAATCAATCTAAAAATACGAGTAGCTGACTGGAAGCAAATGATACGTGAATGAGAGGAACTTACGTCTCGTTGTTGTTCGTCTCCAACTCAATCGCGTTGTTATTCAGCGTGCTAGAAAAAAAGTGTAATGACAAGCGTATAAAACTGTTAAAGCAAAATAAAAAAACAAAACACAAAAAGCCATGCTGCTAATTAATATCCTATTTACGCGGTACTGTTTACTGTTTGATGATTATTAGCAATGAACAAGCCAAACTGCATTCGACTTGCAATACAACTAGTAAAATGGCGGTGAAATTTTGGGGCAGGTGTCCTACCTGGGAATGAGCGGAATTAGTTTTCCAGAATCATCAACAAAGCGTCCGCCGGCAGACAAGATGTAGCGTTGATGCAATGAATATAAGGCATGACGGGCTGTGGTTGGGGTATCTTTCTCGGCTCCATCTGCATTTTTCAAAGGACTGAACTCATCTTCCCTCAAAACCTCCCAAACGGCAAAATTCTCAGAAAATTGAAAGACGTCAAAAACGAATTTCTCAAGTTTAATTCCGTTTGGTCGGTCAGGTTTTACAAGGTCCCCATCCGTATTGATGAAATTGATTTTCTTTTCTGCAACATGGTGTTTCAACTTGGACTCTTGACCTCTGTTCAGAAGAGACAAAATTAAAATTCTTGTGTCAAAGCCGTCTAAAGCAAAGCATATCAAGTATGGCTTTAAATCTCAAATTCAAACTTCGTTTTTCTTAATCTTCGCTAACTTGGACAGACGTGGAGCTGGATCTGCTCTTAGGAATTCATGGTTGTGCTTGTGATTAAGTTAATGATGATGAAATGTCTCACCCAACTATCCTGCGCAGAAATTCTGTTGTAAAAAAGTGATTGCAGATGCTACCAGCACTGAACATGAGTCTTCCAGAAGCATTTCGTTTCTCAGCTGTCTTGAGTGTAATTTCAGAGTACTCCACGACTTGGTAGCTGCCGTCAACTTTGCAAACCACTCCTACGGCTTCGGTTGGAAATGCCTTCTCAACAACCTGGAAAATAAAGTGATAATGTAATGCACTTGATCATACCAGGAATGATCGATAATATCATATTTTAATGCAATTCAAGTACCTTAGCACCACAGTCTGCTCCTTTGTCTATGCAATACCCGATGAAAGTGGGATCTGCCATTTTTACAAGAATATTGTCCACACAGTAGACATGGATATATTCAATGCCTCGACTCTCCATATCATCGAGAATGCCTTTTTGCTTCAACGCGCGGTAAAGGCCACCATTACCATCTAGCAAAAAAAAACAAAATAATTTCAAGCAACCAAAATATTTAATAGAGGATTGGCGCTGACACTGCCACAAGTGTCAAATAATCCTACTGGAAAAGTCTTACCTGGGGCCTTAGCAATTTTTGACTTTTTCTCAAGAATTATTTGACCATCAAATGTGAATGCCGGTAACATTCCTTGTTCAAACACAACCAAATTCTCCTTTCTTAGTCCAAAGTAGTCATGCTTTTCAAAAAATTCGAGGGTGGGCTCCTTAGTGTGCTCACTGGTCATGATGTACCTGAACAATTTGTAAATTTAAAAAATTCTATTAATTAACCTTTCCGTGCACAGCAATCGAATACTTTGTGCAAATGCAAATCTCAAGACGCCCCAAATATTTGCGCGCAATGCAGACGAGAATTGATAAGAGTTAGATAAATAGTGCTTACCATGGAATGACTCCTTCCTGTCCCACAATTTCTTTGCCAAGGGTTTGCAGGCGTACAATTCGTTCAGCTTGGAGTTGATACAAAGTCTTGCCGGAAGGAAGGCCGACATTGTACATTCCTTTAGGATATGAAACTCCAAGGCGAGTGCCTTGACCTCCAGCAAGCAACAAAACTGCAACTTTTCCGCACCCAATTTGCTGCAATCCTGTAACAATCAAGTTGCAGTTGTAATTTGCAACAGCAATACGAATCCTCAAAGGAAACAGTATGCAGAAGCTTCACAAGATTTCATCAGGAGTGGATAGGAATCTATGACTGAAAGGAAACTTTTGAGGTGAATTCGTTACGGTAAAATGTGACGACCACAAATTGGTGATCGTGATGGCAATCATTGGGAGCAATTTTACGCATTGAAACCGAATTCTCCACTTACCAGACAATTCATATTGCCTGAGGCGCTGACTGTCAGTTCTAACGACAGCTCCATGAATTTCAGAAGGTACCGGTTCCACACGATCATCCAACTTTTTGTTGTTCTGCTCATTCTCTCGACCTGACTTAGTATTCTGAAAGAATCCGACCACTTCATCCAGATTTACCCTGTGCACAGATAGCCATACAGGTATAAAATAGATTGGAAAAATACAGTCTCATTTTGAGGACAAATAATTCCACGACAAATTACTACTTACTCTGTAATATCATTGTACAATTCAAGCCGTTCACTTTCGGACAAATCATCCCAGAATTGAAGCAGGTGTCCTTGTCCACACTGGTTTAGAGTTTCTCTTAATTGTGTCACGTCCATTGCTCAACACAGCTCCACTGCAAAATGACAAAATCGAAAATACCTTTTAAACTCTCTGTGGTTGTGGTGCCAAGAGGAGGTTAGTTACACAAATCGCATTCCAAATTGCACTGAACTCATTCACAAAAAATGCCTCCAATACTTTGACTGTCTGCTAGTCTGTTGCTACCGGTATTTATCATCAAACACCTTGCTTAGTTCTCACATTCTCAAGTCAAGTCACCACAAGTGATATCTAGGGTTATCAAAATATTTCTTCCCTATCTTTGCCAACCTGTCAATCAAATAAGTTGTGAAGTTGTCTACACAAACCATGAAATCTCCATAACTCATTCAAAATGTAATTTTGCAAAATTTAATTTTGCATCTGCTCCAAAGTTTTTCAGATACCAGCCCGTACATTCCATTTTCATTACATTGCCACGTAGTATTTACATGCGTGGCAATATCGATTTTTGTGCTCAAGTTATCCAACTCTTACTAGAGTTACAATCGATGAACTCACTAATAGTAATAATCCTCGACATAATCTAGCATCTAAATCTCTATTCATAGAAAGGTGGTGATCTTTTAAATTTTCCAAAAATTGTTAGCGCGTAGATTTCCATTGGGTTTTTCCAGAAGTTTAGAAGGCGGTGTATCAAGTGTAGCTGATGTTTTGTTGAATGATCTCAATCACCATCAATCAATCAGATCATTCAGCAGTTCAGCAGACACACTCAATGAACTTTTGAACTCTGGAGTCTGGAGTTACTCTAAACGTGACAAAATGTAACCAGACCATGCGGCGTTTCCATTTCTTGCATTCATAAATCACGCCACAAAGGTCACTACACAAAAATTAATCAGTAATTTTTTTTCGAACAATCTTACCTTGTTTTCAGTTGCAAATCTTGATATTTAGTTTCTGGCAGAGGATTGAAGATTGCGACCGTGTGTTGTGAGCGTATGCTGGCAGAAGAGTAAACTAGAGAAGTTGTGGTCGTAGTGTGTAGTAATATTAAAATATTTGAAAGGTGAACGATACCCAAATGCAAATCCCAAAGACGACTTCGACTTGAGAAATGCCTAAATGCCGTGCACTGCTTGGGCATGCAGTTCACCTCCTCGCCCCCCGTCTGGGGCTACTCCACAGACACCGCCACAACCTTGTTCTTGTCACAATCACATTTTATTCCCATTACTTAACATGTAGAAAATTAGAATATTGATGTGACCAAGTTGGTCAACAATGAATACTATTGACTACTGTCCCAATTCTCTACTTGTTTAAAAATAAATCAAAAATCAGCCGAGTTGCCACCTTGACTGAATTGATTTTCCTCTCAAAAAGGTCGTCGTCGCAACTTTCCCTCTTTCGTCCTTTCGCTTCGCTCTTCGCTGCGCTGTTGGCATTTCAGTTTCGGCATCTTCGGCTGTCTTGTGCTTGAAAATCATAAATCAGTCCATCGGTAGTCCCTAAAATTCTATATTCGGCCCCGAAAATCTTAAAATTGTAAAGGGAAGGTTACCGGTTGAGCTGAAAAACAACCGGAAGGACCTTCTTGACGTTCATGTCGATGTCAATTTTGAAGGTTTCAAGGATTTCTACCCTTTTCCGACTTAGCATCATTGCTTGAACAAAAGAATTAAAGGGATGAAGGTTATCGTTGTCACAAGTCACTAAGCTATCAGGGAGGAAGACTAAAAACACTAGGGACAAAAAATAACATAATTTAGTGGTCGTGGTCGGTCGATCGGTCGATGGTCAGAAAACATCATTTATATTTAACGGAAACAATTTTTCCAATCCAATTCCAAGGACAATTTTTGGAAATTTATGTCGTGCTAGGTTTTGCTGGCGTGGCGCGAGTGGCGACAGATTGGTACTAGTATTTGAGAACGAGAACATGATCAATAGACATGTCAATCTAATCTCTAAATTATACCGATGTTTAGCTTGTTAGCAGTTTAATTAAAAAAATGTTGAGATCCCACCCAATTGCCCTCGCTGTTGCCAGTTGTTAGTTCCCATGATGTATACTTTCCAGGGGTGGTGGTGGAATTCATTTTTAATTTTTTCAGCTTCAAGGAGACCTTCTTTGAGATTAATTAAATGTTGACTGCCTAACTGCCTTTTGCATTTTTATACATATTTGTGGTTCGTAATTTGCATTAAATTTAGCTGTCCTCAGAGTCGCCACTATGTCGACGATCTTTTTTTTTTGCGAATCGTTGTAATTTCTAATCATACAATTTTTTTTACACTTTGATATCGCATTCTCAAGGCGGGGTCGGGATGGTAAGGGTAAAGAACTTGGCTTTGATAAAAATGTGTCAATTTGCAAGATGTGTGTATGACTTTAGATTTGGGTTGGTAGGGCTTGGTACTCCAAACATTAGTAGAATTTAGAAGTAGTAGAATATTCTAAATCCGTTCAAATCTATAATTTTGTGGTTTTCTGACTGACTGCAAACTGCATGTTTGTTTGGCATAACATTTATTGCTAATTTCAACTCATTTTACTACTTGCTTGCTCGAATAAAACGACTGTGCAAACTCTGCTATGCTGTAAACCGTCTTCTGATTGCTTCAGCACGTGAAAATTCCTCGTGCCTCAAAATGAAAATGAATGTTGTAAAATGCAATAAATCGTAACCATTAAACCATTTAATGAAATGGCATGGTGCTGCAAAGCTTTGTATTGAATTGGAATAGTTGCCATTAGCGTTCGTTCAGCCTTGGCAAGAGAAAGCCGGTTTGGTAACAAACTTATTCAGATAAGCCTCTTGCCTCTTCTACATTGTTGCTCGCACATATCCTGAAAATGAGTTCCACGCAGTGCACAACTACTTCAATTTATACATGAACAACTGTCCAAGTGACATAAATTATTACACGAGCTCAAATTTACAATCAATCTTTGCATAATGCAGCACAGCACGAGCTTCACAGGAAGAATTTTGGGAGATTGTTGTGACACCTATGTAGTTCGTATGATTTCCCTTGACTCAGTTTCAATTCTAAGATTTCAATCGAAATTGAAAAAGCAGAAATCGTTAAAATTGGAGATTCAACCTACGATTCTTGCCGTTGGACCGCAACATTTTTGCGTTGCGTTAGAAAATCGGGCTTGCTATTATTCATTTGCAGACACTCTGAAGAAAAATTTGGACAGCCCTTGTTTTACTAGAAATTACCAATCGCACATTGATGAAATCAAATTAAACAACAAATACTGTGCTGCGAGATGTGGCGACAAATTATTGATTCATCTAGTAAGATTAATTTGAAATCGTGCGCATGTACAAACTGTTACCAATTTTTTATTTGCGGTCAACAGATTTCAACGGACATTCTTCCAGAGGACTTTGTCCAGCTTCCAGGAACCAATTCGGAAAAGTTGACGAGAATAACTTGCTTTTTTCTTACAAATGAATCAGTCGTTTACGCTGGAAATGTAGGAAAGATTATGACTACTGCTTTTTCTTAAAAATTGCCAAAATCTCAAAATAAGCATTTTTAATTTTCAATTAGGACGGGCTTGTTCGAATATATGAATTGAAGACTAAAGTTGATCGCCCAGGAATTGTGATTTCCTCATTAAACATCACTCGCATGATCCCAAATTCAAAGCGAACAGTTGCCTTTATAACAGATGAAAGCAATAAGGGATTCATTTACGAAATGGTAAATCGCAAGAATTTAGAAAAGTGTAAACTTTACAGAATTTTTATTAGCAAAATGTCAATTTTTAGGCCAAGGATCTTGTGCATGACATTCCTGATCTTCCAACTCATTTTGACGGAGTGCTTTGGGATTCCGATTCATCTTCGCAACACATTTTTCTTACGTATTCCTTAGACAGTCTCTACGTGAACGTTTTCATATATTGGCACGATGTGGCGAACGGATATAAAATTTACAAGGCTGGCAATTTCAAAGCTTTTGATAAAATTGGCCTGACCCCGTTCTGCCTTCGAGATTCCTTCGTATACTCACAAAAATCTTCAGGCTCGTTGACTTCACCTAAGTCAATCTCGAGAAGCCAAATGGAAGATCTTGATCCAAATTGTGGAGCTTTGTCTAAATTTGATAGACTTCTTACACTAAAAAGATATTCGGAGGCAGCAAAATATTGTGACGATTGCGATGTCCCCGTGTTTTGGGAAATGTTGGGACAAGTTGCTCTTATGAATTTAGATCTTGAGATCGGTACGGCTCCAGACATACCACACATTTGTCATCGGTCATTCTAATTCTCGTGTCCTGTCCTTTAGCAATTGAAGCTTATGTAAAATTCGGAAAGGTCGGCATTGCATTCGATATCGATTCACTGGAAGATAACGAGGATATCGAACTTTGCTTCGGACATATTTCTGCAATGCTTGGAAAATATAAACGAGCTGAGCAACATTATTTGAGATCGAGTCAACCTAGTGCAGTAGTGCATTTAAACACTTATCTTGAGCAGTGGGATGCTGCATTTGAATATGCAAAACTTTATTCTCCTGATCAGATCAGCTTAATCTCAAAAGAATATGCTGTGGCTGAGGAGACGCGGTAATTTTACTTCAACTAATAAATTACAGTAAATTTCTTACAAGGATCAGCTAAAGTTCCTATTCAATTTATGAATTATGTAGGGGAAATTATGTGCATGCACTGAATTTATACGAAGAAGTCTTATCGCATGCAGACAGCAAAAATGACGAATTGATTTCAGAGTGCAAAGCTGGTCTTGCTCGAAATTGTATTCGTAGCGAGCAGCTTAAACGTGGGCTTGACCTGATCCAGGGATTTACAGAAACTAAATATATCGTCAGTTGTGCAGAAGCACTTGTATCAAAAATGGTAGAACAAACAATTGGAAATGGATATTGGAATTGCGGCAATTGAATAATTGATTTTCCAAACAGTATTATCGCGAAGCCGCAGAATTATATGAATACCTCAAAGACTGGGACAACGTGGCTTCACTTTACATTAAGCAAAAGGACTGGAAAAAATTTGACGCATCCGTTCTCAAAATAACTGCTCCGGAAATCTTCAATCAATATGCACACGTACGATTTAATCAGCAAAAAGTGCAATTAGAAGAACTATGATTTGGCTAAATTTTGCCAATTTTAGGCTAAAGAGTTGGACTGTGGTTTCACGGAAGGGGCTTTCGCTTTCGAAAGAATCGGCGATTGGCCAAATGCTTGTCGTTTATTTCTGAAAGCTAATCAACCCGATGAGGCAATCCGAATTGCCAAATTGAGCAAAAGTTTTGATGCTGTCAAAAGTGTTTGCAATTATTTTCTGGATAGGGATGACATCGGAACAGCTCTCAGATTTTTAGTAATGTCCGGCCATTTAGGTGAAGCCGTCTCGATCGCATTGAACTGCGATCGTATCGATTTGTATGCATCAACTTTGTTAGAATTTTCTCCCAAAACAAATCCTATTCGAGTGAGCAAAGAATACAGACGAAGTCTTGAACTCATCGCAACATTTTGCAAAGATATGAAACAAGGAACTCGGGCTGCGCGATTTTACTTGTTGAGTGGCAACCCGATTGCGGTACAAAAATGAAAAATATGTAATTCAGCCAAATTCGGGGAGTGAAAGTATAATTTTTACTCAATCTTTCGGAGCAGGCATTCGATGTGATCTTAGAAACTGCCAGGGCCTGGGATATTCCTTGCGAAGTTGATATGCTAAATGTGATGGTTGAAGTTGACAAATCTCTCGCAAATGAGCAAGTAACGAAAATATTTAGAGACTACTATTCGGGAGAGCTTGATGGCAATCCGAAGGTTTGAAATAATTTAATCGCAGTTCCTGTTGAGGAACACTGCAATATAGATTTTTACTGGTCATTTATTGAGTGATGTACAACAGGACCCCAGACTTGCCTTAAAATTTGCGTTGAAATCCAATAATTTTGAAGATGCTGCAAATCTTGCATTACTGGTTTCTGAGAGTGAACAAGAGGCTGGGAATTATTTGCCAGCCCACTGCACTCTCATGCTCATAATTATGGAAATGAAATACAGAGGATTGCGAATTCCAGCACAGAATATGAGAGCTCTTGGAATTTTGCACATTTATATGTTGTCTAGAATTCACAACACTTACGGTAGTCGTGAGACGGCTGCAAGACTCCTGGCCCGACTTGCCAATAATTCTGCACAATTTCCTACTCGTAAAATTTAAAAATTCGAAAACAATTAAGAAGTTGTGATTTTGAGTGTTGCTTTTATTTCCAGACATGATTCAAATTCTAACAAGCACAGCAATTCAATGTGTGAAGGCAGGGCTCAAGGAGACTGCTATGAAAGCTTGCTACAAATTAATGACCCCGGAAAATCGTCCTTACATTGACCCAAAATACAAGCGCAAGTTTGAACTCATGTTGAGAAAATTTAGCAAAGCATCTTGGCAAGATGCACCAGATGATCTTTCACCATGTCCATTCTGCAGAACGATGTTGCCCAGTTTTGAACTTCATTGCGAGACTTGCGATACACTCATTCCGTTTTGTATTGCTAGCGTAAGATCAAATTGATAAATGCATTTTAATTGATCAAGTACACAACTAAACCGTTAATAATTTATAGGGCCGTCATGTTACAATCGATGATTTGACTTGTTGCCCGGACTGCAAGTTTCCTGCAATTCATAGCGAGTTTGTAAAGTAAGCAGATTTTTGTATTTCAGAATACTCGTGGTATAAAGTTTTTCAGAAGTATTAAGACTAAAATTTAAATTATCTTAGGTTGCTGGACGAACAAGAGCAATTCTCAATTTGTTCAATGTGTGACACTTTTCTGCGACCAGAAGATCTGATCTTCGTCGCCAGCCCTGACGAGTTCCTTATGACATTTGTGCCTACGGAAAACCTAGCAGAAATCAGTCTTGATTCTGATTCTGAAGGATCAGCTATTTAAGGATTAAATTATTCACTCTAACCATTCAGTCCAAATCCTTGATCGACGAGAAAATTGAGGATTTGGATGAATAAGAATTCTTTGAGTAAAGTCGTGAGGATGGCAAGATTTTGATTATTTAAATTTTATTGGTTAACAATACATTTACAGTATTACAGTACAGAAAGATTAATTTTAACGATTATTAAAGCTAGTTAGTTCATGAGTATTGTTGCGGTAGAGTATCCGAGAAAACTTTTAACAACCGATGATGTCTATCCAATTGCAGCCGCTAATA